>SOMO01000039.1:2418822-2442618 GCA_028128575.1 Paedocypris carbunculus | reverse complement strand
TAATTTTACGATTATTAATACACTAACATTGAAAATTGGGATGTTCCGATCTGACAAAAATCTCTGTTTTGTCCTATAAAGATGGGCTGGTCGACCATAAGCAATAGCCAGACACTGTGCAACCGTGTTGCATTAATTGTTTTTTTTTTATTCGCCAAATCTTTAAAATATTACATGCCCTATCAATATTATAAAATTAAACCCAGCTTTTTCACCACTGTTTAGTAAGGTTTGCCAGGATTGAGCATATATTTTCTAATATAATGCACACTTTAGTCACACTTGATGTTATCTTCATGATTGGGTTCAGGATTTGGACGTCTAAATATTAATCTTCTCAAAAGATGCTTGGTTATGCTTAAGCCTCTTATAGAAATCAGATCGGTATATCCCTCATTTAAACATATGTTAGAATGTTACATAGTTTTCTTCTGTACTGGGAAGAATAATGACAGCCTTGATATTTCTTCGCATCTAAGATGGCAGAAGTTGCCAAACAGATAAAAGAGAAGGATTCAGCAAGTGGAGATGAAGACTTTCCTCCTCCTCCTCCCCTGCCAAGACCTCAAGTTCTCGAATCCATTCAAGCAAATCAACACATGAACTTTCTCCCAGTACCACCTCCGAAAGAGACCTTCTCAGAGATCTACCAGCAGCGTCAAAAAAATGAACTGAAACGTCTGTTTAAGCACATTCACCCGGATCTGAGAAAAAACCTTGATCATGTTGTTGACAGTGAACTGATTGAAACAATAAACCCTCAAGCCGGCGACACGTCCAGCCAAGGAGAAGTGCAATCCATGCGATGGATATTTGAGAACTGGACTCTCGACAATATCGGAGACCCACATGAAACTAAAAAACTTCTGGATGAGGAAAACCTAGGTGGTGGAAATGTCAGAGGCAAGTCTTCTTTATTCGAGCAGTCAGTGTTTGACTCTTCTTGCACAACCTCTACAGAGAAACCAGGCTTTACAAAAGGAGACGTTCGCATAGCCACCTGCTTATTTGAGACGCAGCCCTTGGATTCAATAAGCAGGTTGCAAAGGGATGGAGAGGCCATTGTAGAGGTTGTTTTGAAAGAACCCGTTCAGAAAGGTGACGTAAAAGGCGCTCGTCTTCTGTTTGAATCGAAGCCAATCAATGGTCTAGGCCACTGCTGCTCGGTTGAAGATAAGCATTTTTTAAATCTACAGTCAGAAATCCAGGAGAGCAAAGGTGACGTGAAGAAAACAATTAAACTATTTCAAGCAGATCCGTTGTGTGCACTAAGAGACAGCAACGGTCACATACACAAGATCAAGTCCATTTGTAGGGAGGAAATACAGACCGGAAGCTTTGAATCCGCTCGTTGGTTATTTGAAACTCAACCGTTGGACTTTATTAACAAAGAAACCTATGGTATGCAAATCATACAGGGCATTTCACTTGAGGAAGATCACAAAGGCAGCTTTGCACAAAAGAAATGGATGTTTGAGACACTCCCACTTGATGCAATTTATGAAAATGCTTCGGAAGAACAACAATTTCAAGGAGTTGAGCACCAAACGCTCAGAACAGAGGTTAAGCGTGAGCTAAAGAAAGAAGCTGTAGTCGGAGGAAATGTGGAGTCAACTCTGTGGCTGTTTGAAACGCAGGCCATTGACACACTTAAAGACGGCTGTGATGTGGGACAGCTTCAAAAAGTGACTCGATTAAAAGAAGACAGTGTTCAGGACAACAAACAACTTGGCAAGACCACAAGTGAAAGTGGAAGAAAAGTTCAAGATGATGAAAGAGGAAATGTCAAGACGTTCAAAAGCATTTTTGAAGCATTACCCCTTGGTCAATTTTCACAGGTCCACAATGCAGACATGGAAGTTTGTGAAATCTCAGCAGGCAACAATTCCGCGCTTGAAACCAAACCACTGTATGCACTGAAGGACTGTGCAGGAAACCTACATGGCATAACAACAGTCAGCAGAGAAGAAAACATAAAGGGCAATGTACAAAAATACAAATGGATGTTTGAGACCAAGCCATTAGACCAATTTGAAAACACCAGTGAAAAGGTGGAAGTCATCCAAGGTATCACAAGGCAGGAAGATACAGTGAGTGATGAGAGAACAGCTAAATGGATGTTTGAAACACAACCTCTTGATGAGACAGAAGACGCAAGTGTAAAACCGGGAGAACTTCAAGCGGGTAATGTGAAACAATTTAAATGGCGTTTTGAAACACAACCTCTGCAAATTAATTTTGAAAAATCAGAGAAGATTGAAGAGTCAGTTCCCAGAAATTCAGTGAAGTCACAAACTTGGCTTTTTGAAACGCAGACCTTGGATAAAGTTAATGAAGAGGAGTTCCAATTGAAATTGTGCAAAATGGAAAATCTGAAAAGTGACATGAATGTGAAGACAGTCAAGCATCTTTTTGAGACAGAGCCATTGGACCGAATAACAAATCAAACCGACACAGTCCAAACTGTACGATGTGTCAGTCAAGTGGACGTAAAGTCCGGAGACGTGTCTCGTGTCAAAGATATTTTTGAATCCAAGTCAGTTCAGAAAACAGAAAGTGACTTATCAACAACTGAAGATCGGAAAGACCAAATTCAGCCAGGATCAGTCAACAAATGTACTTGGTTGTTTGAGAACCAGCCAATCGGTGAGATCAATGCAAAGGATGAGAAAATGACTCACAGCATACGTGATGTTCAGGGTGGAGATGTTGGAAGTATGAAGTTTATTTTTGAAACCTCCTCAATGGACAAAATGCAAGACAAAGAGCAACTAGACGAAGAGATACTAGCGATTACCAGCGGTAATGTGAAAGCCAGCACAATGCGTTTTGAATCTCAGCCTTTATATGCTATAAAAGACAAGGAAGGACAGTTTCATGTCGTTAACACAGTACAGAAGGAAGAAGTGAGGAGAGGAGACGTAAAAGGAGCAAGATGGATGTTTGAAACCAATCCCATTGACACCATTCACGCAGACAATGAAATCTATGTAATTCGCGCCGTCACACAGGAAGATGTGCTCAAGGGAGATGTGAAGTCAGCCCGATGGAAATTTGAGACGCAGCCTCTGGACTCTTTCACAACATGTGAACCACTTCCAGTAAATTCAGAGATAGAGGGAAGAAGTAAAGTACAGCAAAGCAAAGTTCTTTTTGAGACTACGCAAACATCTCAAAAGTATGTGCGAACTGTAAGCGTCACGGACGTTCAACAAGGCAATGTACGTACTTCCACCTGGCTCTTTGAGAGTCAACCAATCGATGCTCTGCGAGGTGAGTCTGATGAAGAGAACAACTTGAAGACTGTACATCGAGAGGATAACATCAAAGGAGATGTGAAACATTGTACTTGGTTGTTTGAATCACAACCTCTGGATCAAATAAAAATCAGTGACGATACGAATCAGTTCCTTTCTTCAAAGGAACAAGTCCCCAAAGCTGATGTTAAAAGCACAACATGGTTATTTGAGACAACACCACTGGACAAAATAACTGTGGAAAGTGTTACAGACGTTCTCCATCACCTTGCTCAACAGTCATTTATCCATTCCAATGGAATCATCATTCAGGCAAACGATTATAAATATGTGAACATGGCCAAATATCAGTTTGTGCCCTGTGAGGGTCCCGTGGTTCAAAAAGAAGAAATCGTAGAAGGAAACATCAGAAACATAATGATGCAGTTACTATTCAAACCAAACATAAAACCTAAAGTATTAATAATCAAAGACGACGAACAGGGTGAGATACACAGCACCTTGCTTGATTTCCCTTTCCAACAGCCTGGATCTGCACCCAAGCCAGACGCAGAGTGCAAAACTCAGGAGTCTGTAGCAATCATTGACAGTCTCCTGGCTCAGCAAAAAACTATCAAGTCCGGTTTGGTGATGCAAGAATCTGAAGGAGGGCAGCCAGAAATGACCGTTTATTCCCTGCAGTGTCAGAAGAGCACGTCTGAGCAGCAGGTCGCACGAGGTGATGTCAAGTCCACCATTGGGAGTCTTTTGGCGACAGTGCATGGTCAGCAGGCAAAGCCATCTTGTACATTGGACCAAACCGAGCGGGGGAACGTTAATTTGTACAGAGACTGCATTGAGAAAGGTGAGCTTAGTCATCTGCAACGTCTAAAGAACGAATCTGATGAGGAAAGTGCAGCCTCCTCAAAAGATCTAATCGAAATTGTCCAAGGTGATGTTAAGGAAGCAAAGAGGCATCTCAATACGCAAAGAGAAGAAATTGAAAGGACAATCATAGATATAGTTCCAGGAGATGTGAAGAATGCCAAGAAGGTTTTCTCAAGACGTCCCTCCGATCCAGTGCTTGGGAATTTTGTTCCAAGAGAGGAGATCATTAGAGGCGATGTGTCTTCTGCAAAGCAGCAACTTGATGAAGCCGCTAAGCAATCAATCACAGTTCAGAAAGAGGAAATTGTTTTTGGAGACATTAAATCAACACTGGAATCTTTGGAGAGGGCAAAGCAGCAAAGCATGCACATTGAACGTGAGGTCATCAAACCGGGCACAATTTATGACCTGAACATCGAAGTGCAAGAATCAGACGAAAGCGAAAATAAATTCATAAAGGAGGAGATCATATCAGGGGACATCAAGGCTGCCAAAAGATCCCTGGAGAAGGCAAAAAACCAAAGCATAAGGGTAGAGAAGAAATCTGTAACTCCAGGGAGGTTATGCGATCTAGATGAATCATCTCAGTACCCAGTCGTCTCAATGGTGGAGCAGTCTACTACATCAGTCTTGAGTAACCAGCGGATTACAACCACATTTCAAAAGGTTAGTGACATCGAGAAGGATTATGAGTCTGCGAGATGTTGTCATCCGAATAAAGAGGGAGGCAGGAATGTGATAAATGTTAGTGCAGAAAATGTCACGACAGAGCTAGATAGCAACCCAGAGCTTTTAAATGTCGAAGCACAGAGAGTTAGAGGGGATGTAAAAGCAGCAATTCAGTCTTTACAACATGCCGCGAGTGAGCAGAGAAATGTAGATAGGGAGGAAATAGTAAAAGGTAATATGAAAGAGACCTTACAGTCTCTTGAGAAGTCTAGCATTAACATTTCTAAAGGAGATTACAAGGCGGCCATGTTGTATAGAAAAGCTGGTCAGTCTCACACACAGAGCAAAATGAAAAGTGACAAGCAGTTGGTTGAACATTTGTTTTCATCTGACACTGAATTGTCTTCTTCGGTTTCAGTGACTGGAAACAAGTGTCTGAGCATCATTGGCTCAGACAGTTCAAAGCTTCCTAGTTCAGCAAAAGGAAAACAAGCACAACTGATCCCTCAAAAACCTGGACAAGTTAACAATCAGAAACCAGTTATGTCACCAAAGCTAGTGTTCATTACCGACATGCCTGAAGACGACCCAGGAACCAATCATATAAGCACTCCAGTAACAAGACTGAAAGATAATCCCACAGTGTCAACACATCAATCAGAACAACAGAAATCCAAACCAGTGGATTCTTCAGCTTCAAATCAACCAGTTCAAAAAACAGATTACAGTCTTACGGATCCGGAACACTTTCAGAGAAGACAATATACAGAAGAGTGGATTCAAAATTTGCAAATGGACTCAACGGAAAATGTGCCTTACCCGAAGACAAACGATGCTAACAATGCTAAAGATGTTCCTTTTACTGATAATGAAGAACATATTGTGACTCAGAAGAAAAATGATGCTAAGGAAATTAGTACATCTCCGCAGAGCTACTGGAAAGACAACACAGAAACAGAAGTGGAACACACAGTTTCACCTCAGAAAACATTGTGCTTAGAAACCACATGCTTCCCAGAGGAACCCAAAGCAGTAACCTATAAAACCTTACAGGAACATTATGAAGATTCCAATACCAGCGAAAATGTCACTTTATTACCTGAAAACCATAAAAAGCCTTCCGAGTACAACACAACTTTTAAAGAGCACAATGGTCTTGAGAATAAGGTTGTTTTGAGGGAAAAGAAAGCAAGGCGAGAAACGGAAGACGAATGTCGCCAGAGGCTTTCTGTTCACAAAGAGGAGATTATGAGTGGAAATGTAAAAGCCGCTATGGAGATATTTGAAAAACTGGCAAAAAGAGAAGAGCTAAAAAAAATTTTGTCAAAAGTTGAAGAAATTGAAGTCGAGTCCTGGGAAGTGGATGTTAAATCTCAAAATGTGCCTTCACTGGATCATGCACCATTGAAAAACAAACCTCAAAGACATGTGGCATTAAGTGCTGTTGGCACAGGGACGGAGAATCCACCAGAGGATGCCGACAGTGTATCTTCCGTTGATGCTGCTTTCGAAGACTTAGAAAAGGCAAGCGCAGACATTTTAAAGTTAAAAGAACAGACGTTAGCCAAACTTCAGGACATTGAGGTGGCAATCAAGAAGGCTTTGTATTCTGTCTCAAATTTAAAATCTGAGGCGGATATTGCCGGCCTGTCAGGCCTGTTTAGTGAATCCTTAACTGCTGAGAATATCTCTCCAGGTACAAATAAAATTAGAAAAATAAGCATTGTGTCTAGCAAATCAAAGCCTAAAACGTTAGAGAGTCATGAACATACAAGTCTTCCAACGAACGCAGCAACTCTGCATCCAGTTCCGACTTTTCATTCATGTGTAAATCTTCCTTCATCTCCTTCATTTATTTCAATTCATTCTGCTGCAAGAAAATCTGCTGAGTCATCAACACACCAACAGTCTAAAGCAAATGACCAGCTTAAAGCAAATAGTTCTTTCCAACAAGCAGAGAAGCTCTCTCCAGGCTCTGGCCTCCATGTTTGTACCCCACCAAATGCAGAAAGGAAAGTCAGCTTTCTGGAGTTACAGAAGATTCCGGATTTAGCAGGTGGAATTACTGGAACTAAAACCGTCAGTGAAAAGTTTGAGGAGATTGACTGCTTTGGAAATACATATTTTACTTCGAAGCAATCTACGTTTGTCTCCAGACAGGATCAATCTGGATTGTCTTCTACATTTACCAATCAAACAATTACGCAGAATTCCCCAGTTTTGCAGAGGTCGGAGCAGGCAATCTTTTCAGATAATCTTAGTAAGAACAAAAGCAAAAAGGTCTGTGTTACGTTTAATCATCCTGGCAAAGCAGACTAAAGGCAATCTATTTATTTTTGACATATTATAAATGGTAATTTTCCTGCCAATCTTATTTATATGCTTTGAAGTAAAAAATATTTGTTGTCATGTGTTTCTGTGAGTTTTTGTATTTGCAAGAGTGAATAAAAGTTTTGTTGTTAAATGTGTACGTCTCTTTATACATTCAAAAAATAAAACTTAATTGTAAAAATATTTATAAAAAAAGTCCATAAATAAAATATACAAAATTCCGTTTTTATTACTACACATCTGTAATATCAGTGAACCACATGGTATGTAGATTTAATGTTTGATGTGTGTCTGGTTGTTTTTATAGTTCCTTTCACCAGCTAAAGAGATGTGTGCCGCTTGCTTGACTCCGGTTTACCCGATGGAGAAAATGGTGGCTGATAAACTAGTTCTTCATAATAATTGTTTCTGCTGCAAACACTGTAATAAAAGGTTGAGGTGAGACATCTATTTTAAAGATATAAGATTTACTGGCTCAAATTAGTAATTTACTCGATTTCCCGAGCAAGTCTGATCACTATCTAATCATGAAAAATTGATTCCTTTGGAAATGTATAGTTTAATTTACAAATGTTTCAAATTTTTCACCATTTTGATTGCAGCCTTCACAATTACTCAGCACTTTATGGAGACTTCTACTGCTTATCACACTACCAACAGCTATTTAGAAAAAACGGAAACTACGATGAGGGATTTGGGCACAAGCAACACAAAGACCGCTGGCTTGCAAAAGCAGAGGAACCAGATGCTAATAATAAGTTTAGTGCTTCCTGTAAAGCACAGAACACATGTGCTGATGGTCCTCTGATATCTTCCACTACTTCATCTACACAAGGACTCAGAGATGCTAATTCTGAGAACAGGAACAAACTTAGAATTAGTTGGCCTCCAGAAAACCGGGAGACTAAGCCAAGTTTTTTGCACGACAGCACATCTGTTTTTAGAAGAACGTTCGAGTTGTCAATCCGCCACAATTCGTCTTCAGTAACCTTCAGAAATGCTGTTGGAAAAAGCAGAATAAACGTAGTGGATGAAACTGACAAACCTGCTCTGTTTTCAAGATGGGTTGATGAGAAAACAAATACATTCTGTAGCACCAGAACAAATACAGGTGACATTAAAAGTGAACGTTCAGATGTTATTTCCTCAGCCAGCAGCAGATTTTCACCAAAAACCAAAGATGCACATACCCAATGTGAGATAAGCGAAATCTGTACAAACGAAACCAAGCCGAGACTGGACCTTTATTCCTTTTGCTTAGAATCAGAGAGGGAGAGAAATGTTCATGAAAGTGGCAAAAATTATGGTGCGAGTAAAATAAAGAAAACTGTTCGTTTCACTTCGGCTTTAAAAACTAAAGAAGAATATGCCAAAGACGTTGCCAAACCTTCTGGTAAGCCAGAAGTACAAAGAGACATGAGAATTTTAAACACAGATGAAGAAAACCAAGAATCAAATGAGAGGAATCAACATATAACACAAGATCCACATCTTCATCCTCCAACTGAAACACTGCTGAAAACTAACCCAACGTTTGATAAAAAACACCCAAGCAGCACTGAAGCAGAAAATTGTGAAATTTTGAGAAAAAATAATTCTGATTTGACCATAATTCTGAAAGAGAATGTTGAGAAGGAAACAAGTCCTAATGCCGTTCCCTACAACAATGAAACTCAGCCAAAAATAGCTAAAGTCCTTGACACGGCAGAGACAATTAAATGCGATGGGAAAAGCATCTCAAAAATGAATGATAAAAATGGGCATGATAAACTAAACAGAGGCTCCTGGTCCAAAGGCAAAAGTCCTCTTTCCCTACTCTTCACATCTGGCTCAAAAGGAAAAGACAACAAAAGTGAGGTGAAGGTGGACAGCAAAAAAATGGAAGGAAAGCCTAGAAACTTACTGAACAGACTTTTTTCATCCACCGAAACAGAGACTGATGTTAAGAAAAAACCTGAGATAAAAACAGAAGCTAAGGTACAAGACGATGAACCTCAAGAAAATACAAATGGGGAACACATGATCGCTACCTTTGTTAGAGAGAAGTTGTGTGAATCTCCTTCATTCCCAAACAATCTACTTACATCCCAGAATGTTCCGGAGGAATCTCCTGAGGAGGATGATCTTCCCTTTCAGATGAGAGAAGAATCTGAAATCTCAACAAATGCAGATCAAGCTCATCCACCCAAGACTCTCTATGGAAAATCAAACACAGATTTCTTTCTGTCTTCACAAAATTCCACGAATCAAAATCTCAGCTCTTCAGAATCATCTAAGCCACCAGGTCTTGAGAACGACCTGACTTATTCTGTCAGTCAGAAGCAATATCCCACTTGTGTCACGTCTATCGATGGGATTCATTCTGAAGTCATGAGCACAAACCGTTTGGACTATTCGGACTCGGATCAAATTTTTCCAAACCGTAGAACAGAGATTATTGATTTTGAAATCCCATTACTAGAAATGTCTGTGCAGGAAGAAAACTTTAATCAGCAAGACCTTTTTGGAGAAGAAACACTGGAGGATGCTTTAAACGTCAATGTGGTTTCAAGACCTTCATTAAATGTGACTGAGGAAAATGTTGATATATTTGATTTATCTGAATCAAATGAAAAAACCTTGGCAAACACACTAGATGAAGTCCAGTGCTTCAAAGTGACCAGTGCTTTATCTGAGCAGAGTCCATCAGAACCAACACTGGGTTTTTTAAGTGAGGATAATCTGTCGGTGTGTAACAATGAAACTCAAGAGAGTAATGGCAAAAACAAGTTTCGAGGAAATACAGACAGCGAAACTGCTTTCAATGCAGATTTTGGTTTGCCAAGTCTTGACAGTGACCCCATCAATGTTTCGATAGGTTTTGATCCAAAAGCCCCTGAAATCGATAATACGCCACTTCTTTTTCAAATTGACACGTCAGAACAAACGGTTTCAGACAAAGAACTAATTCATTCACCTCAATCTGAAGTTTTTGATTGGATAAATTCCAAACCTGATGTGTCATCTTTGCATCCTCACATCACAAGTTTTTTCATTAATACAGACATCCACAACACGGGATCCACAGCAAACACTGGCGACTTATTAGATGTTTTTGACAGTCTTGCAAGTCACAGTGAAATAGATGAATCAAAAGATGTCTTTTTTCAAGATGATATATTTGCGGCATCATCTAGCAGACCATCAGAGCCAGAACAAACCTCTGACCGGCTCGATGCAACAAACACGGAGAAAAATACTGTGCTTTATGAAAAGGCTGAAAATAATTGGATGTCAGGTTTGTTTGGCTAATGCTAAATATAGTTAATGCTACATATAATGTATATGTAGTTAATGATAGGAATGCTAATTTAATTTGCTTAAAAAAACTAAGTTTAATTAATTAAATTAAGAGAATGTAAATTGACTATCAAAATATTTTGTACAACTTTACACTTCTTTAAAATTTGATTTATGCATTACATTATATGGATCTTTTGCCTAGTTTTTCCATTTTAATTTTACCAATAAACTTTTTAAATCATTTACTACTACAGTAGACTTTAAGAATTATTGACTTCATTATTACTCCTTAAAAACATAAAAATATGATTGATATATTGATAAAATAATGGTTTTCTAATTTAGAAAATGTCTCCATAATAAATATTTGATTGTGAATGACAATTTTTTTAACTTTTTGTGATGATTTATTATTTCAAATAAAGGTTTTTATATACTGCATTCATTCAATTCAGTGTGTTAATCATGCTTATTTACAGTTGCATATGCTCAATAAATGAGTTTCAATGAATGGCTTTATATTGAATTTTATTGCATGATTTAAGAACTTTTACTGTAAACAACATTTCAACAGCTCAGAATTGTTAGAATGTTAGTTGGCAAAGAATCTAAAATAATAATTAGCATCCAAAAATGTCTTCACGTGTTTATATAAAAAATGTGTTTCTTTATTATATATATTTATTACAAGAAAAAACTGTTACAACTTTGTTGCTCTAATGTCTTCACAATCCCAAGATGTGTGATTGGGTTTTTTTGGTTTCCTGTAGGAAAAGATAAAATATTTGTTATTAATCGTAATCTGGTACATTTGAAAGTACAGCATACAAATACCGTAAATCAGGATAAGAACATTATCGGATAGAGCTTTTTTTCTGACGTTCATATATACATCATATATACAATTTATTTACATATAAATACATTTTATTCATGAATAAATAAATAAATATTATATGTTTAGCAGGGTGGCCTCACAGCATTAGGAACCTGTTCAGTGTGTGTGTGTGTGTGTGTGTGTGTGTATGTGTGTGTGTGTGTGTGTGTGTGCAGGGGCGCCGTTAAGGGGGTGAAGGTTAGGACAATTCTGGGGGCCTGCGGTCTTTTTGGGGCCCCCAGCGACCAGGTATAGGGCCCATTACCTAATATTTTCATGGGGCCCGAAATTGCTAGCGGCGCCCCTGCGTGTGTGTGTGTGTGTGTGTGTGTGTGTGTATGTCCCACTCTGCAAATGCTTAGCCATCAGCTAGAATCTCACCACAGATGCAGAGATGCTGAGATCCGGCAATGGAGTAAGAGTATAAAATTGATGGATAGATGAATAATAATAAACATTTATACAAATACTATACATATGCTGAGATTTTTCTGACATGTTGAGAACAAAAAGCCTGTTCATACTGATGCAGTGGTTCAAGCGGGAGATTATATTCGCTACATGTTAATTCGCTTTAATGTTAATTCGCATTTTTTCAATTACCATATTTACGCAAATATGAGTGAACATAAATGTTTAAGCTTCCATAATTGGAAAAATGTGGTGCTTATATTCACATAGTTTGTGTAATTACCGTTCACCCTCTGCTTCCTCGGTGGAATCAGGAAGCTCAGTGTGCAGCGTCTCAGGCAGCAAGAAGGCCAGCGCTCCACTGGCTAGCGCGAGGCTGCTGAGCACCAGAGTGGGAATAGTGAAATGGTACGTTTCCAGCAGGTTCACCACGGGAGCCAGCATACACGCAACCCGTGCAGCCATGGAACCCAGTCCAGTCGCAGTCTGCCTGAAATCCAGCAACTAACTTAGTATAACAGTCCCATTCTGTTGCCAAAAAAAAAAACGGATACTAACCTGATAGAAGTGGGGAATAATTCTTGAATGAATACATTGCAAATGCTACCTGCACCGTTCATGAGAAATCTTCCGCATGTGGCAAGGGCAGCCAATGCTATGTAATTATCTGAAAATAAATAGATAAACTATGTATAATCGCTGTATTAAGTATAAAGTATTATATTGATTATAAGGAGCACTTAAAATTCTAATAAATGCTTCAAAATTGATCTGGACAACGTTATTTGTATGGGGGGAAAAAGACAAGTGAAAAATGTTACTTCCGTTAATATTATGGGAGTAATGAACAGGACAGTCCCTTTACCTTGTGGAACTGCAATAATCAGGAGGCAGAGAAGTCCACCCACTGTGAGTGTGCCCATCAGCGAGGCTTTTCTTCCCACTCTTTCCAGCAACCACATGCAAACAAAATGGACCGGTACCTCAGAAAGGCCAAAAATAAGTTGATTGAGAAAAATGTCAAGGCCAAACTTCCCCACATTCAACGAGAGACTGTAGTACGCCAGGTTTAGTGCAGCCCTTGTAACACAGAAACTTGTTAGTGGCTACATAAAATTTTTTTGAAAGACACATAAAAGCAATATTACTTACCATGCAAAAGTTATGGTTAGGAAATATTTCCGAAGCACACGGGAAGAAAAAAGGGCTTTTATGCCTCCTCTTTCGACGGGCTTTTCTTTTAAGACCTTATAAAATAAAGCAGTTTCACTTATGTTGTCACACCATATCATCTATACTACAATGTGAAGCCAGATGAAGCTCAACACCTTCTCAATTAAAGAGTCAGGGATTATTCGTTTGTTAATTGCGGATGCTTTCTGTATCAGCTTCTTAGCATCCGTTGTTCGGCCGCGGTCGAGAAGCCACCTCGCGGATTCTGGAATAAACCTGCACATGCATTTGAAACAAAATCATCCGTCAAAAAAAAAAAAGAAAACTAGTCCTGAGTGGTGGTTTATAAATCGACATGATTTAATAAAACCATACCCATGCACATACCATATGTAGAGGACCACAAATCCAAGTGGGCCAGCCATTATAAACTGGGCTGTTCTCCAGTTTCTGACAAAATATACAAGGCCAAGAAAGATGACCTGCCCAAGAGCAGCCAAGACCTGACTCAGACACGCTGCGTACGATCTCTGGGCAACCCCAGACCACTCTGTCGCTACAGGAGAGAGAAATTACAAGAGTAATCCATATAGATTCAAATCACAACCTTGTAATTAGAGGTAATGAATTGGATACTTTGTAGCTTTGTTTTATTTTTGACTTATTTTCAAGTGGTTGCATGTTTGAAACCCAGTCCGGTGGGTTCCACAACTGAGTGTCCTTGAGCAATACACAAATCTCCACACCCGGTTTAGGCTGCCCACTGCTCCAGGTTTGTGTGTGTGTCCATAGAGAGCACTATTTTGATACAGTCCCTAGTGGCTTTATTGACAATCTCACTCACTTTAATAAAATAATAAATAATAAATATGAGTTTATGTCATTTTTTAGTGTGTCTCGTACCAAGAATGATGCTATTGATTCGAAATCCTCCAAGAGACACACCAACAATGAACTGAGAGACGAGGTAAACGTAGAAGTTTGGAGAGAGGCCGGTCACCACGGTGAAAATGAGCATCAGCACCATAGGGATCTGCGTGGCACGTCTACGGCCAAATCTGTCAGATTAATAAATACAAATTGATACAGTATACTGTATTGACTAATTATTTTGTTTATTGCCATTTTAGCTTCAGAGGCCATTTCATGGCAAATATAACATTTTAAATAAACTTATAGAAAACATACCATATTGTGTCGTATCAAGATGAGATTAAACTAAATTACCAGGAAAACATATTAATAAATATAAATATTTACATAATCTTGATAAATTTCTAAATTATTTAAAGGATAATCACATAGAAATAACTCTTTTGTTGTCTCATGATTTTAAAACAAGGCATTCTAAGAATAAGTGTTTGATGTTTAAAACCACTTTAGACATTTTTGGGATCTTCTGCAACAAGCAAATGCCCTACATAGTATTAAAGATGAAAAATTAATGCATGGTAAAACACTTACGATTCTGAAAAAGGCCCAAATAAAATTGCTCCAACTAATATTCCCGCCAGATACACAGTCTGCGCAGCCCTGAATAAATTTGTGTTCTCACAAACAAGATCAAACTGCAAAACATGAAAAGATGTCACATTCCTCCAATTGTAATTCCTCACTTGGCCATGATGTGCTCATAACGCAATCAAACTGTTCCAACACATGCACTTGACTTACATCAGTCACAATGGTTGACTCGTACATCGTATCGTTGTGGACCCATCCTTCAATGCATCCTGTGGTTTGGTTCAGCCCGCATTCTTGTATTAAAGACAAATTCCAGTCCACGGGCCGGTACATCTCGCAGCCGCTGAGAGAACCGTCCTCTAGTCTGGGCAGAGTCAAGCTCATCTGCTCATCTCTGGTGAGGTTCGGAGCCACCTGAAGGATCCAGTCTGTGTTGCAGTGGTGGTTTGTGTCTGCATGATTGAAGACGAGACTGGACAGATGAAACGGCAAGATGATGTTCGGAAAGCAAAGGGCCACCAGGAGAAGCTTCTGGAAAAGTCCGTAGCCTCCAATAGTGTCCAGAATGTCCCCAAAGTCAGACATCGTTTTTACAGAATGCACAAGTAAGACAGCGCAAGAGATCCAACGATATAAAAAAAGCAAATTAATGTTTAACTTAATGACCATGTGAGTGTCACAAAACAAGGTTTAGAAGAAGATCTGGATAAGAGCAGAAGTTCAATATTCAAGGATAAGTTCTATTGTGTAACTCCACATACTAATAAAGTAGAAAAATGCTGTTAAAGATCAGGTTATGTAATCGTGCAAGTCATGATGGCTGGACAAAAGCGTGCAGAGACATTGTTTAATTCTTTATTAAGAATAAAAACAACGGGTTACACATGCACTGAAAATGTTCCTCGTCATACAGCGTCCATCGTCTTTTACAACTGTGATGTGATGGTTCATTGCAGCTAGTCGAGAAGCACAGGAAATAATAAAAGACTAATAAGTGTAACTGAGAGCTGGATTTATCGGTTATGCAGTACACTACCGTAAACGCAACCAAACACGGTTTTCAAATCAGTTAAGCACAAGGATGAAACCATCTCGGGCAACTCACCTCCACGCAGAGCTACTAACTTGAGCATTTCCAAACAGCTATAATCAGAAAACCACTCGAATGTGTGTAACAATAGTTTTAGAAAACCAAAAGTGCTAAACAGTATTACGTCAAAGTGAATAATGAAAATACTGTGAATTAATAGTACAAAAACAGAAAGAAATTATTCACTGGGTACCTTGTAAAGAGAAACACACACACACACACACACACACACACACACGCTTTCAATTCAAGTCAATTGTAGATTTAGGAAAGAACCAGAACTTCTCAAGTAAAGTGGCATGCCATTGTGACAAGTGACCTATACAAACAGAGAATGAAATGTCACTTTTGTTTCTTCCACAACCACAAAATCTGATTGTGATGACCGTTGATGAACCGCAAAAATAAATTTAAAAAAACTAAAGTGGGGACCAGAACTCAACACACATCTTCTCAATTCTCATGATAATCAAAAACATTCGCAGTTCTGAATCTCTTCCAGACAAATGGTGTTTTTTATAACAATTTTTTTACATTAAATCCCAATGAAGAGTGATCACAAAAAGTCAAGGACAAACCAGCACATCCATCCGTAAAGGCCGTCTGTGAATGGTACTGTACACCGTTTAGATCATGTTTAAGCAACGCCGATGACCGCTACATACCGCTTACGTGTTTTTTTTTCTTCATCAAGTACTCAGATTTTCCTTCAACATTCATTGTTGTGTTTGAACAAAAGAATCGTCACACGCAGGTACAGTACACAAAATATCAAATGTGCTTGAATTGTAAAAAAAAAAAAAAAAAAAAAAAAAAAAAAAAAAAAAGACAAGCATTTTGGTGATCAACATAACAGAAACTGTGGAATTATGTACCTTCACTTTATTGTGGATGTGGAATGTTTTTGTAGAATTATGTTCTTTAACCAGTGGAAACTTGGCTGTCATTTTCATTGTTTTCTCTCACAGAATCGACTGCTATGTGAATTTTAGCACCTTGTGGTTCTTTGTAAATTTGACAAAGCACTTAAGAACTGAGTTTGTTACGGCGATAAACTACCGTATTAACATATTTCAGATGTGTTGTGAAGTTCAGAGATTTGAATTGAAATTACATTGATTCAGAGAGGATGCATTTATACAACTAGAGTAATTTATTGTGTTCAGAAATAGACAAACTACATCTGAGAGCAGCAAAACTAAGCCAGGTCAAAAATTGTAATATCTATGATGGACAAGACCACAAATCCATTGGCTTGTACCAGCCAATAAATATAAAGAATGTCAAAATAAAAGTAAGTCTGAGCAATGGCCTATTATGAATCTTAACATTAAGTACAATATTTTTTTCGAACTACAAGATCCACTTCTGGGTGCACGTTTTAATATTTACTGCTCCTCATTTACCCAAGACAAAATAGAAAAAAAGGTGTTAATTAATGGGGTGTCTTATCCAGTGAACCTTATAGTCTGAAAAGTACAGTGTTTTCAATCTACGATCCACTGAATCAGTTTTTAATACGTCTGCATGAAAATGTGAAGTTCAAATGCAAACTTGTTTTGACATTATTAAAAACTAAAATACCAAAGTATAGTAGGGAAGTCTGAATTCATTTATTTGTAATTTCACAATGATTTTACCCAATTTCCAAAGATCATGCATTTGGCATTCTTTGTGTTATTGTTTTTTAAAAGTTCTTACAAATGTGGTGTCATTTCTAAATGTGAACTTTAAAAAGAAAGTTTGTGTATATTGAGCGTTACAATGAAACATGGATGTATAGCAAAATATAAGCAATTTTATGTGCACGTGTATAAAGACTTCATTCTTTATTCACTAAAACAATAATTATAAGTTCCCACACATTCCGCTGATTGCTAAACCAGTACTAAAACAGTAATATTCCTCAGGAGACTTTTTTGCCCATATTTTTTCTAACCTACTAGTACTGAAAAGTTTCAGAATCTACTGACAAATAAGTTCTAACTTAAGAGAAACTGAAACATTGTTCTGAATGTTTAGCCATAACATCGTTTTGAAGACAGAAGATATCAAACAAATGCTTTGAACAAGACAGGCTAACTTCGGGTCTGAGAAATCTCGTACTTCCTGTTTACTGAAGATCCATTCAGCAAAACAACCAAAAAGAGCCTTGGCATTTCGTTTAAGTCATGCAGGCGGACATTAGCACATGCAAAGAGCAGAAATGTGTGAAGATGCAGTGCTCAATACTGTCCTCTCTCGAACGGTGAAGCATCATGTCTAATAGAATGAAAATGTGTGGAAGTGCTGTAAAATCCATAAACTACAATCCCAAAATAACAGCGCAAAGCAGGATGATTGCCGTGTTTGCAAGTCTACCCTCAAATGGCTTTTAGAACGTCACTGAATAATGACCCTCCACATGGAGGTCCTCAATATGTTGTGAATTCAGCGGAATTTTGGAAAATAAGGCATTATACTTTGACGTCTACCTGTTTTAGGAAGTCAGTTCAGATTGTGCAAATGTTTAAAGCAACAAGAAAAAAACCATACATGAATACTGTAAACATCTGAGGAGCAATCCTTACTAAGAACTCGAATGCAGTCCTATTCAACATTTGATAATCCTATGTGGTGACGGGTTCCTTCTGTCTCTTTGGCAGTAGTGGTTTCTTTAGGCCAATGAAAGCATTTACAATGCACTGCCGTGCTAAGAAGTCTGTTTTTACGGTTGCTGGCAATATTATTTTTTAACTTATACTCAGCTGGGCAAATCCCATAAGTTTCACATCATCTGGAACTTCTGAGCTGTCCACTCCGGATGCCTAAACCAAAGACAAAATGAAGAGAAATGGGATATTTAGGTCTTTGTGCTCTGGCTGTAACACACAAACACATTTAAATCAAACAGCACATTATTTACCAGCTTGAAAGTGACGTTTTTGTTGGTTTGTGGATCATCAACAATTTTCTGCAAATTAGCTGCAACTACAAAAAAGTAAAACAAAATGTAAATATCATATTTGACTTTCAGCTGCAGATGTATTTCAGTTCAGAAAACCCACCAATGACTAAATCTCTCCCATCCACCAGTCCAGCAGACACAAGCTCCTGAGAAACTCCATCAGCCGTGTCTGGATGAAACAATTACAACACAAAAATACTCTAACAAACATTCTTGAATCTTGCATGTTGTTGTTATGAACTAGATTTAAACAGCATAAAAACAAGAAATGAAAATACCTCTTCCAGGCATAAACTCAAATCTGATATCGTTCAGCTCTTTCTTTGAATTCCTGTTATAAAGCAGATTTAAATTGCCAAAATTAAACAAAATCTAATAGAGCAGAAGATTATACATAATATTTTATATAAATACCATATGTGCAAAATCATAAAATATTCAAATTNAAAAGATGTTTGCTGACAAAACATGGTAATTTGCAATAAAGCAGTTATGCTGAATTTATTCTACAGTAAATGTGAGCTCAGTGACATCTATGCAATAATTATGCCACATACCTTAGTCGAAGAACCAAACTGATGGGAGTTTTGGTTGAGTCCAGTCCAGCCGTAGCTGGTCCGCCAACAACCTGAGAAGACAGAGAAAACTGAAATCATAGGTCCGTCACGTAGCAGAATGAATGTTAAAGTCTACCTGGGTGCCCAAGGAAGATAGTGATATCGTGGCTGTGTTGTCTGCGGCATGAGACGCTTCAGACTGACTCACAGAAGCCGTCTGCAACAAACTGGATGGTTCTGCTAAAAAGTTCTTAGAAGGAGGACAGAAAACTTTATTAAACAAAAATACACAAAATACTTGTTTGTTTAAAAAAAATAAAAAATTAACCACCTCTGTACTTTGCACAGCCTCTTCTTTTACTCTTGGTGACTAAACAAGAAAGCAGACGAATGTAAACATTTATTTTCATAAATAGCACATTGAAACAAATTAAACATTATTGTGAATCTACCCGTAGAGCTGCCACTGCTGCCTTGCCTTCTTCACTCTCCACATCAAACTCATCATCACTCCATTCCCACTCTCCATCCTCGGTCTTATGGAGCCGACCACTGGAGCCAGGAACCCGTCGCACCTATTCTCAATTGAAGAACACCACATGCATTTTCCACCATTATTCCTTCAGAAAAAAAACATAGAATTATTACATCCTGGTCTACTGTAGTGCTTTCAACCCACCTTTCTAGACCGTTCTCCTATTGTTGGTGCTCTGTCCAGCAACTTTTCTTTCAAGTATTCATTGTTCTGAGCAAAAACAGTGTACAAAATTGTTCATTGTGTGGTTTAGACATACAGTTTTAGCCCATCTACAAAATACTCATTGTTTTAAAAGTACAGTGGTACCCCGACTAACGAAATTAATCCGTTCCGGGGGCCGTTTTGTTTGGCGGGAATTTTGTTAGCCGAGCCGCATTTTACATGCAATTTGTCTAATCCGTGCCACGAGTTCGTGAATTCAGACAAACATTTTTTTTTACAAGTGATAAACTATTGTTAATAAATATAATAAAAGAGAGAGAGATAGAGAGAGTGATCAAGATACAGAGAGAGAGAGAGAGAGAAAGATAGAGAGTGAGAGAGATAGAGAGAGTGATAAAGATACACAGAGAGAGAGAGTCGCGGGTCACACTTTCTTTCTCTCCCTCTCTCTCGCGGGCGGCGGTGCGCGAATCTTTGATTCACATTGTGTGAAACCGTTTAGAAACGACTTTGATAAAAAAACATAAAACAAGCTGAATCAGCGCTGCCGCGCGTCTCTTGGAGTTAGGTTTTACATCGGAGCTCGGTTCTTGCGCTCGCGTGTCGTCATTAAAAGTTGTAACAAAACACGTGTGATATAGTGTATTAAAGTACCGTATTTACGCGAATATAAGCACCCCCCTGATTATTATTATTACGGGACTTTTAACTCAAACCGATCTGGCCATCATACCCGGAGGTTTAACAAAGATGCTTCAACCATTGGATGTGTCAATAAACAAGCCGTTTAAAGACCATCTGCGTCGGTTTTACAACAACTGGATGGTTACGTTGCGTTGCGATGTATTGAAGTAATACTAGTTGTTGTCGGTAGATGGCGTAGGTTTTCATCATACTTTGTCACTGATATAATGTTGGAAAGGTTAGTAAAAATACGAACGAAATCAAAACAGGTTCGTGCGTTTTCTTGGAATCCATATTAGTTCAAATGTATATGTTATTAAGCATATAGATGAGGACAAAACATTCATTATTATGGTGCAATGTGGTTTCAATATAAACAGGAAGAGCTGCGCTTTCACTGAGTGGATTCTGTCGCTCTGGTGAGTTTGTGGCTTATCATTTTAAATCGTTTGGTCAGCGAGGCTTCACAGCCTCGCAAAATCACTTGTTTAATAAATTGATCGCTTTTGTTGCACATGAACATGCTCGTGTGCGCCTGAAACGTGACGTCACGCCCCCTCATCCGCGCTTTCATTTCTTTTATTCGCAGGTGTCAAGACAAGTTTAAAACACGCCACCTGAAACATCTATGCATGTTCCTCGTTCGCACCGTTCACTTTGGATAAAAAAATAATGAAATGGATAAAAAGTATTAGGAAGGACACATTTTTAATTTGCCGGTGTCAAGATAAAACGTTTTTGAAAGAGCATCTGAAAGATCTACGAGTGTTCCTCCTTCGCATCGTTCACTTCAGTTAACGCTTTTGTACTTGAAAATTGATAATAAATAATATTAGGAAAGACTACAGTTTCCATTTATTTGTGATTGCTCCTAACGGCGCACGCCTGTCATGGCTGAGCCCGCCGCACTCACGCCGTCATTACACTCCGGACTTGAAACATCGAAAAATGAGCGCCTCAAAATACGCAAATTTTTGAAATCGGCGATTATAAGCACCCTTCAAGTTTTTAAGTTTCGAAAATTTGCTTATTTTCGCGTAAATACGGTATGTATATACGTGCCTAAAAACTAAATTCATGAATGTGTAACGGACGATATCCACGATATTGCAAAATCCATAACGTGGCACAACTAAACTGTTTTCACATTCGTACCTGTCTAGTGCACTCCTATAACTAAATGTAATCGATTGTAAAAATGAAATGTAAAAAAAATATATAAATACTCCTTAACTTAATTCCAAAATCCCTAAACTCCATAACTAATTCATATTTACTTACGAACTTCTCCACCACATCAGTAAAAAAAACATCCTGTCCTGTCGTGGTCTCATGCAGTGCAGCCACATCCAACAGCTGCTCAGTGACAGAGATCCGACTTTACACCTCTACTGCATAAACCTTTCTCTTTCTGCTCATTTTAGGATCATTATTTACACAAATCTCAATCATACTAGTTGACATGGATGGGGAAACATTGCCGCGGTTATCGTAGTCAAAAGGCATTGTGGGAAATGTAGTTTTGTTCAAAGAGCGCTCCGAATTTGCTTCTTTTTTTTTTGTCCGCGGGCCATGAGTTTCACACATGTGATTTAGAGTGTAACACCCACTGTTAGTGACTATCGCGCTTCTCTCCCGTGCGCATAGCACAGCAGGTAAACAGACCCGTGGAGGTTAATAAGGACATTTGTTAGTCGGGGTACCACTGTACTTAAAAAGTGCGTTTACACAGATCAAAACAAAAACAAAATGTAGACCGTTAACTTGGATGTCTAATAAAGCTTTATTAATTTTTATGCCTGTTTAACACTTTTCAAATACTTGTAATACAATTACTTTTTTGTAGGGGGATAATAATTTTGCCACTGTATAAACTTTAGAAAACCTTTTTAGTCATTACAATAAATTCCACAAAATTCTCACAATTTTCCTAACAATTCTGACTCTAACATAATTTATTTTATTATTTTTTCTGTTAAAACATAAAAGCCAATAAAAGCTCTCATAGTGGGAAATAATTTCAATCTTTTTGAAATAAACCTATATTGTAATTTTGGCAATGTTGTGTATAGACCGCTTTTCTCTTTATTGAATGCTCTTAAAAGTATGTTCAGATAAAATAAAAAGCATTTGAAAATGAAAGGAAAGCCAAAAGATTAGACGGCGTCCTCTGTAGGTGGTATCACAGAACTACAGTGCTGTGCAGGCCTCTGTGTTTAGGTGTAGACTAGAAAACGCAGACCTTCTGAGACAACACTGCATTTTTTAGCTGTACATTGAGCTGAAAATAGTCTTTGAAGGCCATAATCAGCATAGGTGCTATAGTAAACCATGTTGTAACTGTAATCTGGGAACAATTAGATGGGCAAGCTCAACAAAAACAGAACCCCTGAAGCAGTAATTATCCAAAAAGGAGATCCAAACATCTTTCTCAACGCAGGCCAATTACTGTGACTTTGCAACTTCAGGATCCCTTACCTTAGCTTTTGTGAAGAACTTGTGTTTTAAAAGCTCAGCAGCTGTAGGTCTGTTGAAGGACAGCCAATAATTAGATTACCACCAATACAATAAGTAACAAGCAAATTAATGAATAACATGACGTTACGAGGACAGAGAAAAAAACACAAGCCTACCGTTTTTCAGGATCCTTCTGCAGACATAAAGCAATCATCTTCCGAAACGACTTTCCATACTTTTTGACTATTTCTTTATCTGAAACTCCGGTCTCTAGACACGGTGGGTCATTTTGCAGGGTCAACATAAGAACCTAAACCACAGTGTAGACAAAGAACACCAAATCAATCAATGGTCTGAAACAACTGCTGATAAACACAATAAATCTTACCTGCTTGAATAATTAAAAAAAAAAACTTTTCAATCTCAAACCCTAACCCTTACCTTCATTGGAGGATACTTGTGAAATGGAGCAGCCCCTGTAGCCAGTTCAATGGCAGTGATTCCAAAGCTCCAAATATCAGCTTTAAAATCATAACCCCTAACCTGTAGGTAATGGTGAAATAAATAGTAGTATAATAATATATATATAATAACAATTTTTATTATTACATTGTAGAATGGAGGGATGGATAGATATGGATGGACAAAAATGCTAAGCATAGAAATCATATGCAAATAAGAGTTTACACTATACTAACCTGTTCCATCACCTCGGGTGCCATCCAGCATGGAGTTCCTACGAACGTCTTCCTCACTTTATTCCTAGTCATATCGCCACCCGTTGCTAAAAAGGCACTAACACCAAAGTCTTCAGGGAACGACAGAGAAGAAAATATTATTTTTCTGACACCATTTGCAAAGTAAACATCCCAAACTCATGCATTTGTACACACTCATCCACACAACACACACAATGTGTTAACTAATAGATATATATATATATATTAGGGGTGGGACGAGACACTTTTCCCACGAGACGAGACACTAGGCTCACGAGATCGAGACGAGACGAGATTTAGATTTTTTTTTA
>SOMO01000039.1:2404676-2417668 GCA_028128575.1 Paedocypris carbunculus | reverse complement strand
TATTATAATATAATTATAATAGATCAATAGATTTTGATTTTGGATCAGGGAGATTGTGAATAAGATTGCTGAATAACTCTAAAACTGACAAAAGTGTGGAAAAACAACTGCACACCTTTAGAGAAGCAGTAGCAAGGTTCCTGTCAATCAAAACAACAGTTGTGCTCACAGATAATGAAATCTTATCACTGGATTTGGTGGCAGATGTCCCATCAGCTGCATTTTAATGCACACTTGCAGAACTGATAATTAGGCAATGGCATATTTCCAGCTTTCTGTTCTTGATTCGTCCGCAGAGATGAGAGGGAAGATGGTTAATCCAGGCAAGAAAACCTCCGAAAATACTACATTAATGCCACCGTAGCCATCAGAAATATCCGAATAAGATAATGATATTTCATAAACAAGTTATCATCTAAAAACCATGTTTGTCGTTCAATCCACATTTTTTGATGACAAAACATGCAGAATTTTTCAAAGCTCATCTTTGTACCTCTCATTCTGGAATCCAATTCAACTTCCCTAGAAACATCACAGCGCTTTCACTCCGATCAGATAAAAAAACGTAATTACACCCATAGAACCAATTGTAGCTTAAAGTGGTGATGACAATAAAACATTATTTATATATTGCAACAATACAAAATCTATTTGATTTGAGCAACTTTATTTAGTCAAATTCATGACATTTGACAAAATAAATGACAAAAAATAGGTACAATAAAACAAAGTGAAATAAATAAAGGTAAGCAGGTTTAATCTACAATGCCAGTTTCCTGCCCAGTTTACGGTTTTAGATATTGGATGCATTATTACAGAACTCTAATCGAACAAAGCTTAAAACAGATTTGCTCTTATTTGGAAAACCATTTTTCCCCGTGTATGATTTTTTGATTTGTGAGACATTACCAACAGCTCATCCATACTGGTCTGGCATTTCTCAAGATTGATGCGTTTAATAGCCACTTTTTCCTTCCGGGGTTTGCAATACGCTGCCTGGACCACGGCTGTAGCTCCACTGCCTAAGAGGTCCAGGGAGAAAAAACAAAAATAACAAAAATAATTACTTTGAGAATACGTAGACAATAATTATACTACAAAACAATAATTGGTGAGTTAAATGTTTAATTTTCAATAACTGAAATATATTCATATTTACATGAAAATTATTACATAGATAATCATAAAATCACTCTAAATTGTTTTAAAGTGGTACTTGAATATATTCTATACTAAACGGTAATTATTTAAAAGTGCATTTTGCATTGGTTTATAATTAGTGCCTGTACATGTACACATTCGTAAAGCTGACAAAAATGAAAGGTTAAGGGGAATATCAGACTTTCTTTGACTTCAACAGCTACATTTTCTGGTATACGAAATAATAAAATGTATTCGATTACCAAACGAGCAAAAAAAGTCATTAAAATGACATTCTATTCTACAGCGATTAAACATTGCCACTGTGCCTGTGTGTCGGCTCGGTGGCTAGTTAGCATGACTTGGCTAACACACATTGAACTCAATTTCAGACGAAATGTTGAACTAGGAAACAGACAAAAAGGTAACATTAAATGCACGATGAACTCTAGCTATGAACGTTTGATGCGTTATCTCACCGATCACCTCCAATAGCTCATAGTCATCCTTGTCGATGGACCAAGGTTGGGAGCTCGGGTCCTCGGACATGACTGCAGTCAGATCACCTCAGCCGTAACGGTTCACGGCGCGGCTAGACAGCTGCACGCGCTAAAATCGGACAATGGGGTTTATCCGGTCTGTTCTTGTGCTGATCTTGTCGACCGCTTAGAGTCTCCACAGGCAAACTTAGCGACTAAGAGATGGTGACCCCGCCTAAGGCGGAAAACGGTCTTCCTCGTTTTAAAATATTGGATGCAACTAAAATTACGAGGCATCACGCCATCTAGCGGTCATGACGCAGAATCATACGACTGACAGACAGACAGACAAATAAACTGAAATAAACCAGACAGACAGATGAAGATAGATAGATAGATAGATAGATAGATAGATAGATAGATAGATAGATAGATAGATAGATAGATAGATAGATAGATAGATAGATAGATAGATAGATAGATAGATAGATATGCATACAGACAAATAAAAGCATAGGTAAAAAGATAACCAGACAGGCAGACATACAGACAGACAGGCAGACAGACAGACAGACAGACAGACAGACAAACGGACAATTCGATTTAGACCAATTGTAATGAATGTCTGAAAATGGCCTCCAAATAGTCTATAGTATTGCTTGTAGTCCGTTTGCAAGACCTACTGGAGTTTAGATTCAGCTGTAATCAGGAGACTGAGCTTTTCAGTACAAAGCTGCTCTTGTTCATGTGATGCTTCTTAATTAAACTCTGCACACGGAGTTCTACTGCTGTTCAGTACACTGACAGATTGCGGTGCTTCAGTAGACACAGCTGACCTGATACTTGGACACTTGCTGGTAGTCTTTTCTATTTTTATCGTAGGGAAACTAGTGCCCCCTGCAGGCCTTTAATGAATGTACAGATTGTTCAGAGTGTTCTTTCACAGCAACAATACATTGTCTGCTAATTTTAACGAATTCAGCCAGTTTAGCACTAATTAGTTAGGGGGTGACGTCCACAGGAGACCTTTTATTAAGAATTTTGGTTAGGGCTCTGAGCACAATGTGCTAGAATCCTCATTGGATTTGTACCTGGATGAAAATTTTGGACAGACGAACAGACAGAAAGAGACAGACAGACAGACAGACAGACAGACAGACAGACAGACGGATGGACAGACAGACAGACAGATAGATAGATAGATAGACTGATAGACAGATAGATAGATAGATAGATAGATAGATAGATAGATAGATAGATAGATAGATAGATAGATAGATAGAGTTATCATTACAAATAGAAAATCATCATTACAAATAGAAAATCATCATTATGCAATAAAATGCATATGTTTATTGAAAAGCATAAAATGTACATTTGCATAATTTGGTTTTCAATGTCATTGTATATTGTGTTAATCAGTATATCACCTTGTCTTATGTATGTGTGTATGTAACAAGAGCATGCTCAAAACCAAAACAAATTCCACATTGTTTGTGCACACTGGGTGAATAAAACCCTTCCTGATTCTGATATAAACCCTTTCTGATTCTGATTCTGAATTAAAACCAGACAAGATTAATGTTAAACTTTGGTGTCATCTAAAAAACTTGGAATTATCGTCTAAACAGAAATATGTGTAACTTAACTAAATTAATTAAACTCCCTATAACTTTTGAGTCATGAGCTGTAGAACAATTGAGTTTTGTCGGATGATGTTATTGTCCGAAACCACCTCAGACATGAAACCAATAATTCCAGAAACTGATTTGTCAACTTAAACTGGCAAATAGAGAAATTTCATCAGCCAATCAAGTCATTTTAAGAAAGGTTCCATGATGTCATGAGATAGAAATAGAATACGTATTTTGAATGAGCATTTCAGACTCATTCATTACATACAGTAAGTGAGAGAAAGACGGGCAGTTACAACAATGGTAGATCAAAATAGAGATCAGCAATGGTTTCTGGTGTAAACTAGGTGCAGCATACAATATTTTATACTCAAAGTAAAAGTCTTTGTGAAAGGTTTGCTTTAACATCATAATGAAGAAAAAAGAATTGTAACTGTAAATACCACTATTTATGTGTATATTTAAATTGTAAAAAAAAAAAAACACACATCTTTCCTGATCAGCTTTAATAAAAATATTTAAAAATATTTTTTTTTTTTGGGAATCATTGTAAAAAAAAAANTTTTCAGTTGGGAATCATTGTAAAAAAAAAAAAAAAACACTCCATTATGTCATAAGATTTTGGTATACTGTAATTCTATTCCTGTTAAAGGTAGTGTTTAGCTTAGCTCTAAGTTGCAAACAGCATCTTCTCAGATGTGAGAAGTGGATGACAGAAACAAAAGATTGTTTACTGACACCCAGGGGTAGGAAGTAAAATTGTACGTCACTTAATGACATATTTAGCTTAGGTGCTGTTTTTAAGTTTAAAGATTTGCTGTTTCTTTTCTACTTATTTTTAGAAAATATTTATTTAGGTAAGATCAAATATTCAAGCATGCAAGGCTAAAAACAAAACCCCATTTTAAAAGAGCCAATGATTGACAAACTCACTCACCTTACAATATAATGTCATCTTTTTAAAATGGGCTATTTCCATCATTTTATGAATTTGAGCTGTTACATGCAGATAACGCAGCAAAAAGCTCATCAATCAAACGAGATTCAAAAAAACTGAGAACAACAACCCAATGGTAAACCGCGAACACCATCTTTCATGTTTTTAATTTGCGCATTGACTACCACCATTTATTGCAACTATCAATTATATTATAATAAATGACAAATCTACTCGTACACAATATAACCGATTAGTACCAATTAACGTATCCTTTTTTTAATTGGAAAAAAATTTGTGAAGTAGGATACTAGGTTTGTTGAAAAAGTGTTTTTTTTTTTAATGGATTTCATTAATAAGTAGTAACTTGTGTTGTTCAAATGTATTTTTTGATCAATTTAAATGCAACAGATATGTAGTATAATAATTTTTCTCCATAATGATCCTAGTAGTGCTTTTTGAGTTGTAGTGTTTTGTTTTGATAAGATTTAAACCACAGACGGGTTCAATTTTGGATCATACTAAATTTATAGAAAATAGTACAAATGTATTCATGTACGCATTAACTTATCCAGCTTGTGACATTTTGAAAAGTGTCACACAGTGATGGCTATTGATCAGTCCGGTTCCTATATCAATTACTTAGATAAATGGACCTCAGCAGACACAGGATATACGTCCAGTTGACGAAGTTTCATCTTTCTTTGATTTACAGTCTAGCCCGTAAATTATAACAAAACATAGTGATAGAAATAATACAAATTGAGATTTGAGCCATTTTGGCTGGAACCCTGCATATTATTGGAAAGCTATGTTTTAAACAATTAAGCTTTGTATTTAAGCAATATAGTTAAAGCAAAGCTTTTAATTTCAGTAATGTTAAATGTGAATTTTGCCTTTCTCACTGAAAAATAAACCTGCCTTGATAATGATCAATGATCATTTCAAGCTGTCTCCCACTTTTCATCACAGTGCAGGTTCACAAGTCAAGTATGAAGAAAATGGTGGTGTTTTTGTAACTGATGAATTTACAATTTCCGAGAATTCACTTGTATTTCATTGCGTCTATTCAGAAATATTGACCGTCGGATAAATAACAATGCAATGTTGCTACATTTCAATGATCACCATGACGTCAGTTATCGAGCGCGTGTCAAACTGACTTTGGACTACGTTCCCAAAGAGATACGTTCCCAACCTGACAACAGCCATTGCGTAGTAAACAGTTGTTCGTTCGACGAATTCAAATTGTTTGTTGTTCGATTGCGTTCTGCTCAGTTTGCACTAAAACGAGAGAGAGCTTCAATTTGCCTGTTAAATAACAAAACAAGTAACCATTTCATATTTTTTGAGACCTAGCGAATAATTTTAAATGATTTTATTCTTTGATTGAATTTTGGTTAAGCCTAACCAAATAGACAAGAATTTAAGTTGATCGCAGACTGCGTGAAATATGATACCATATATCATTCCTACTGGTGACTCGCTGCCCCAATATTGTAATGGACAAACGAATGACTATTAGGAGATTGTAAGAACACGACGAGAGTCCAACAGAGCTCCATCAGGCCGAAGCCAGTGCAAACTCATCTTGACGCTAATCTGCGTTCGATTGAGACTTCCTGTGTGCGAGCGAATCAGCACTGCCGACAGACTACCATAACACTCCCGAAATTCGCCACCCGGTCGCCAAAAGTGCTCTTTTAGACTTCACGTGGACGGAAATGGTTTCCCATACATATAATGTCGTACAATAGACTGTAAGCTGGTGAACTGGGGAAGTGGAGAGCTTTGAGATCCTCGTTGCGGGTCAAGCTCATCAAGCCCGACCAACTGAAAAAGGAGGAGAGGCCAAAAAGACAACTGCAACTGGAGGAAAAAGTGTCTCGGGTCGCCACAGCGTCGAAGATAACCGTGACATGATGGCCACCGAGGAGCTCTACGAGGTAAATATCGGCGATGTTAATGGTCTTGTCTGTTTAGACGGAGTGAATCGATTCTATTTGTGTTGTTTAGTCGCACGTAAACGACGCAATCGCGGGGCTCGTGCGAGCTGCACAAGTGGAGTCTCAACAACTTGCTCGTTTAAGTTCCACTCATTGGGTGATTTCGCGATTAACTAGTTGTTCCCAAAAGTGTTGGTGGATAGTTTGGAGAGTTTCGTACACGGAGATGCTGGCGGATGACGCGGGGGAGGGAAGGAAGGACAATTTGGTCAGTTATATTGTATGAAGCTAGATGCTAATCTTGCTGTTTGTCGGGTTTATCGACGCATCGGGACGATGAAAAGTCACTTGTGATGCTTTTGATCTGAGAACTTTGTTTATTTTTGCTGGACGCGCTCGGAATTCACCTTCGCTCGAGGAGCTCCCAACTTTCTACCTCGATTGAGACACACGGTTGGTCAAGCCTTTGGTTTCATTTTGCTGGTGTGTGTGTGTGTGTTTTCCTATTTGTTTCTGTTTGTGCTGCTATGTGTGCTTTTTTTNGTGTGTGTTTTCCTATTTGTTTCTGTTTGTGCTGCCATGTGTGCTTTTTTATATAAAGATTGAAAATGCAGTTTTCAAATGCATTCTCTCAAAAATATGAAATGTCACGTGCGTTCTGATTTGATGAATTGTAGATGTCACTGAGTTTAATAGATGGATGTTTTTTCTCTTGAGCCACAACTCAATTATCAGAATCATATACTCTGGTTATTATTTTTCACAGTAAAACGGGTAATGCTTGTTTATACACTCAGAGCTGGTCTTTCACGAGAACATGGTCTATAATTAGTTTGTCACATCAAGTGTTTAAGAATTTGACCAAAAAGAATGCCACCATATTTTGTGCATGATATAACATATGTGGATTTGGTGAATGTTCATGCAGAAGTGTTGATGGAGTCAACAGATCAGGCCAAACATGTGGGATTTAAGATAAGATTCATTAAGATTTAACTGAATTTGTCTCACAATACTCTTCTGTTATGGAGACGCTCTTTTAGAGGTGGCGTTCTAACTAGAGGGTGGCATTGTAGTTGTATACTTGTTGGTCATAATGTTACACTATGACGATTCACTACACATCTCTGAGGATTCCATATATCCACTGCATATTGTGCCGTTTCTTTGCAAAACCAGTGCTTTTACAGTGAAGAAAAAAGACTACATTCATTCAGACACACTAATCATAAATTATGAGTTTTGCTTTTCCTTCAAACATTTTGAGAATTGGACAAACATTTTGAGAATTGACAGAACAATAACCCCAAAACCCTATAACCCAATAACCACAAAACACTTTTAAAAGATAGAATAACACTGAAAAAGGGCGAGAGACACATGCAATGCGTAATATAACGGCTAACATCACCGCGGAAACATGCTTGTCCAGGGATAATATTTTAGAAACAAAATGATCCTCCTCTCTGGTTGATTAACAAAATTGTAAGGTTACAATAATAAATAGGACCGAAAACACAATGCTTGGTTGGCATTGGGGCTTTTGAGAGAGAGCATCTGCAGCTCAGAATCTTCAAATGATTTCTGGCCGTAGCCAATGAGAGCCAACGTTCCGTGGAAGAGCCAATGAGAAGTTTACATGTGTCGCTTGCAGTTCTTTTAACTCTTTTTTAAACTTGTTGGGTGGCGCTGTTGCTTTCTGGCTGTTATGGGGACTAATAGAGAAGAGTGTCCCGTTAGTTGAGTCCCTCCATGAGACAAGTCAAATGAATAAAAAAGACACGGGATGTGATAGCGCAGTCTATAACTTGTGTGTGTGTTTGCTAGGGCTGCATGGTATTGAGAAAAAACCTGATTGCGATGCGATTTTCGATTTTGATACTTTTAAGTGCACAAAACTAAAACTATGAATAAAATGTTGTTTGATGCTTCATAATTATTAAATACCCCAATCTAAATACAAAATAATAACAATAAAAAAATAACTTAACCACTTGGTCATTTGTTTTTAAATGTAACTTTTTCTTTTTTTTTACTTTTTAAAATAAGTTTTTAACTGAAATTAATTCAGACAAGCTCACATGTAGCAATGATGTCATTGGTACTGAAAAGGCATAGAATGGTAAATTTACTTTGAGAAAAGGTGAACCATTCTTAAATTTAAAAATGTGTAGCTTTGTTTCTGGTCTTTGTTCGTAAACATTGTCTCGCTTTCTTTCTCGCGCAGAATCTTGTGAAACTCTTCTCTTAAAGGCACAGCGCAGACAACGGAGCGGCACGCGTATGCGCGTCACGTGTGTGATCTATTAATTCAGTCTGTTACACTGCTTTCTGTGTTCGATTAGCAATGTCCGTGCCGTCATTGGTAGTTGTAAGTTACAACTTGTAACGAAACTAATGTGTAATACTGTATTAAGATGTTTATATACTTATATAAAAATCTAATTCATGAATTATCACGGTATCCACGGTATTGCAAAATTAATATTGTGGCACATCTCAATACCGATATTCACGTTAATACCGCTATACCGCCCACCCCTACTTTCACTTTTACTGACTTTACTGATTGTTCATGTTACATGTTTGGCATACAATTGTTCTTAAACTGATGTTAACTTTTATACAGTTGATATAAAATATTTTACTACTGTATTTGGTTCAGAATCTTTTTTTTTTCTAGATTTTTCTCCTTTAAAATTGGGTGCGTCTTATATGGCGGAAAATACGGTATGTTTTTGGATTAGTTCAACTATCGTGAATTCATGGTTTTGCAGATTTTTTTTTTCTTTTTTAGGTATGTTGCGAATTCACGGCTTTGTGGATTTTTTTTATTACATATGCATAAATTATAAAAATTCTTGAGCCTTATCCCTGAAAGACCCGCCCGCGTCACCCGCGTGCAAACGACTGGGAGTATCTCGACGGAGGATGCTTGTAGAGGCTCGAGAAGGGCGTAGGCAGACGCGTCTCGGCGTGGAGATGCAAATCACTATGTCGGATGTCCCCCTGCGACCAGCCTCAGTGGAGGGAAATGATATTCCCCCATTCAAACACTTTGAAAATTAATATCTCCGTGGTGACGCGTCATAGGTATATTATTAATGAGTATTTTGTTCCGTTACTGTACGCGTAACAATTTTTCATTTTTACGTGGTCCAATTATTGTTTGTTTGCTTACATTTGTTCCGTTAAATACTGTGAAATTTGTAGCATGATAATTTTTTGTTTTTTACGTGGTGCATAAAACAATAAAACACTTACTGTTTTATTGCTTGACATTCGTTCAAATTTTTATTAGAGATGCACCGAAATTAAAATTCTTGGCCAAAACCGAAAACCGAAAAAGAGGAAAGCCTGGCCGAAAACCGAAAAACCGAAAGAAATGCATTTATTGCTATGATGGTGTACTAACTTTACTAAAACCAAGGCATTGCAATTGCATAAATTAATAATGAATTTTCAAAGAATAAATTAAACAAAATGTGTTACAAATATGCAAATATTTCTCAAGCATATTGCAACACTCAAGAGTATAAAATATAATTCAAACTAAAATGTTTATCTTGAAATACTGGCCTGCTGAAATGTTGTGAAATTAAATGTTCCTTCATTAAATATTGCACTTACGTTTAAAATGCATTCAGAACAAGTGCAAAGGATACAACATTTTCTCTGGAGGTCTTAATAATAGTATAAATAGGTTGCTGTTGAGCTTGTCATCTGACTGACATTTGAGACTGTATTTAAATAAGGCCAGTGGATAAAAAAATGTACATCTTGCAGAAATATATAATATGTCACATATAAAGTAGCCTAAAATAAAATAGCCTACGTATTAGTATTATTAGAGGTACTTTCTTACAGGATTTCACTGAACTTATCAGGCAAGGAGGGTGCAAACCCCTCAGCTGGTGCAGAGACGCGCTCTGCTCTGCTCTGCTCTTTGTCTTCGCGTCGGTTCTGTGTCTAATTCCTCCTCCAAATACTGCTCTTTATAACGCGGATTAAGTACAGTCGCGATGAAGTGCAGAGGATTCCAATATATATCTGCGAATCGTGCGGACACAGACTCGTATCTACCACTTTGGGCGCTTTAGAGCTGCGATAAAAGTAATAACGTCCGCTACAGATGTATCAGATGAGCTGATCTCTTTAAGTAAGAAAAGAATGTTCTCTATTAAGAGCCACTGGTGTGAAGCGAATGTCGCGGGGAGCTTGTGATCTGCACTGCGCTATATGCCGCCAATGCTGACATTACTTTAATAAAGAATATACTACATGAAAATAATATACTATACGTAATAAATACGTAAATGTTGAACAATTTTGAATTGTTAATGTACATGTATGTAACTAAATAGATCCTTTCCTAACCTGTATTTTAACACGGCAGCAACTTTGCTGATTAAAACTTTTAAAAATTATATCTGCTTAGAGCGGCCCTAGCGGTACAAAAAAAATCTGCACCTTTTGTAGCCGCATGGTTCAAAACCTATGAAAAAAGTAGCGGCTTATAGTCTGGAAAATACGGTATATGCTTTTTAGAAAAGGTGGTGTTCTAATGCAGGGGTGTCAAACTCATTTTCAATGAGGGCCACATCAGCGAAGAAATTTCCTCAAAGGGCCGGAACTTATAAATGTAATTTATAATCTTAAATAACTCATTTTTTATTATAGTCTATTCAAGTGACAATTGCAGTTGCATAGAAAACCCAAGTTTGTTGCTCTAACATAAATCCTTTTAAATTTTGTCAGCTTATGAAAACATACACAACTCCATTAATGAAGGATCAAACTGTCCAAGTGAATAAAGAAAAATAACATAAATCTGTGGAGACACTGCCGCGGCTACCGTAGTCGTAAGGCTTTGTGGGAAATGTAGTTTTCGGTCAACTAATACTTAATTTATTTTTTGGTGTTTATTTTTAGACACTCAAAACTTTTAAGCTCTTGTAGGCCACAGAAAATGAGATGGCGGGCCACATCTGGCACCCGGGCCTTGAGTTTGACACGTGTGTTCTAATGCATGTGCCGTTGTTTTTTCATCTCTTCCGTCGGTGGCGCACGATTAGAGGTGGCGTTCTTTTAGAAATTTTACGTCTCTTAATTCACATTTATTACTCATTCCTGTGCCTATTAAAAGCATTTGTCTTTTTGGTCAGCCTTTTCTTGAAATATCAATCTTTGTTATTTTTGTAAAAATCTCAAAAATGTCCAGATTGAATACCACTATGCTATGTTATATTATCCAAGACTTGGTTATGCAAAGGCCATCTAGGTTCCAATCCAATGTTTTTTGTCTAGTATGGGAACATGGTTGAACGAATATCAGGATCTGATTTAAATCAATACCAAAACACGATCAGTGTGCCAATGAATGGAGTAAGAGGAACTGAAACACGAGCCGCACTGTAAACTTGTTTGTGTGTGTCGGGAGGGTAGACTCCACCAGAAGACCACAAGCTCCAAAGTCCAGAAAGCTTGCAGTTTGTCCATTTAAAACCGCTGTGGGAGACTATTCACACTGTTTTTCTTTTATGTACCAGAATGCCAAATGGTCTTCTGTCTCATTCAAGACATAGCCATACAGGTCTGAACGTGTGGGGTAGTTTCACTGTTGAGTTTAAAGCCTAAAAGTCAGTAAAGTTACACTTCACAATACGTTATATGAAGGAGTGTCCATAATGTATACCTTCAAATGTATAGAAGCACTGAATAATATGGATAAACGCTTTATCTCTTTCAATATTATTATTTTATCCGTTAATCTCTTTCAGTTTTGTGTAAAACTGTTAGTTTTAGGTCTCAAATGCAAATTAGATGCACATTTTCAATCATCTGCAATTTCATTAAATCAGAACTACATTAGCATTAATGTACAATAATCATCCTTGATTTCACCATAAAACCAAGACCGATGTGTTCTTGTCTTGTTCCATGTAAACTCTGATATGGGTTATTGAAGGTGTGAATATATTCCGAACTTGATCCTGGAAGTAATTATCATATATTTTATTTCCACAAATCTGGAAATTCTAAACAAGCATAATCCACGATTAAAATATTAAAATTACTAAAGCACCAGTAAAACGGTTGAGTAAAAACAGTCTCCGCAACAAGATCTGTTGAGTGGAGTGATTCACTCCTCTGGTCTCCTCACACTACACCTCCCATGGTTCCTCATTGGCAGACAAGATGGCGGAACATGTAAGCAATTTTTGATAAGAGTTCTGACTCTAAAGAGAGAAAGAGATGCTTTAAGAAAAAGTCCGTACTAACGCTAGCTTCTGTTTTCAGTTGTTTACAACTTTTTAACCGAACAAAAGACTGTTCTCTGTCTCATGTCAACCAAACTGTCTAATGTCAACCAAACTACCAAACAGGGAAACGAATTCTGGTGGGATCCAATCAAACTAAAAAAGGCAGGTGTGAAAGCACCCTTAGAGTCATACTGTAAATAATATTTAGCAGTTACAGAGGAGAGAAATTCAGAGATAAGGTTTAAAACTAGGGTTGTCCATACGTTGGTATAATGTATCTGGATTAACTTTTACTGAATCCTGATGAGTAGGGCTGGCCACCCCGATCTTTATGAACCACAATCTTTTTGTCAGTGTCAAAAAGCATGGATGCACCAATACCACTTTTTTGGAAAAACGTCTTTCATTTCAGTGTTCACCGAATGAACTTAATAAAAACATGATGTATTTACAGGTAACCGCTTTAGTCATATATTTTTACAAAACAAAAAGCAAGGGGCTAGTTTAAAATTAAGAACATTATTTAAATCCGAAAAGTATGTTATTTGCAACATTATACAGAATGCATATAAATTATAATATAAATTATAAAT
>SOMO01000039.1:2387616-2404375 GCA_028128575.1 Paedocypris carbunculus | reverse complement strand
GTTTAGGCAATGTTTTAAAGTGAAACCATTCGTCTAAACGTCCATTTATTGCGCGTAAAAAACGGAAGTGGTGAAAAAACACCAGAAGTGATAATAAAATTTGACACGATAAACTAATTTCATTAATCGCACGAGTTAACGCGTTAACTTTGACAGCCCTATTATAAATATATCATAATTACAAATGTAACCAAATATAAACATTTGAACGGTGACCGTGCAACTCATATACTTTTTTTAAGTTTGTTGTAAACTCCCCCGCTTTGGACATCACAAGAGGCTTTAATAATAAATCTTTCCTATTTAGTGCACAATTTTGGAATAAACAACATTTTTCTTTGCTGCAGCATGAGTTTTGTTGGTTTAGTAGCTAACTCTTTGCACTCGATGACGTGTTGGGATTTTAGGTGCTTGATTAAATTACTTGGGTTAAATGCTACATTTTAATTCTCTGGACAATTTTGCTGAGCACAATTTGAACTTCTCATTTGTTTTGAACTGTTCACTCACTTTAAAATACGTACGCCGGTGACATGTTGCCTTCTCTCTGTGCGCCCTGAGTTGCAGTCAGGGCTGGGTGCGAATTTAGTGCAAAATATTAAGTGACACTATTTGATGTTCCACCCAATATTTTGCTGTTGAGGATGTTGATGTGTATGTATTTATTTGGAATGAAAGAAAGAAAAAGAGAAAGTGAAAGTGAGGAAGAAGGTGAAGGCTGGAAAGAAAGAAAGTGAAAGAAAGAAGGAAAGCAAAAAAATGAGAGAGAAGAAGAAACTTGGTTAAAAGTACTGGGTCGCTTGAAAAAAAGAGACAAAGATAAGCTATTAGGGTTCTGTATTCTGGATAGGGTTCTGGAAATTAAAAAACAATTATCTACAAATCTTGTTACTCTGGTGTATATTAAAACCACTACTTGCAGTTAAAAGTCTTCTGACTGACTGAAGCATGGTGGGACTCTTAGCTTGAATTTTATGTTTGAAAAGGAACAGTGATCTGTTGTGGACTATTCTTGCATTATGCATCTGTATGAAATTATTTAGTTCCTTTTTCTTGATTCCTGTGCTGGATTTGTAGTCTATATAGTGCATAAAATATGTATTACACGCTGTAGGATGTGCTCTCCAGTAAAAGGTGCGCTTGTAATGTTTTCTGATGAAAAACCTTTTAATACTGCTGGGGCAAACGGGAATGGAGTTCATGGATTGGTGCGTTATTAAACATCCTGCTGACAGGTTTTTATTTTGTACATTTTTTTTAACTAGGTATTGTTGTACTATTACTATGCAAAGTAACATGACCATTTGTACGGCAATGCACAACATTCAGCATACTGTATTTTTCCGAATGCTGTATTCATAAGGTGCACTTAAAAATTCTCAAAAATGAACTGTGTGCCTCATAAAGGGGGTAAGAAGAGCTTTATTAATGGTGCACNTTTTTTTAATGACAAGCTGAATCGATTTTTTTTTTTTGCAGGTGGAAAGAATAGTGGGTAAGCGCAAGAACAAGAAGGGGAAGATGGAGTATCTGGTCCGCTGGAGAGGCTACGGGTTTGAAGGAGACACCTGGGAGCCGGAGAACCACCTGTCTACCTGCATCGAGTTCATTCATGAGTTCAATCGCCAACACGACAAGCAGAAAGACGGGAATCTACTCCGTTCCACACGCAACCCATCAGAAACCACCGCAAATGCCCGCAAACAGATCCGCTCTGCTGTGCAGACCAGCAGCAGTCCCAGTGCAGCTAAGACCGCATCCACCGTCTCCAACACACCGTCCACAAAACGCCTTCAACTGTCGCAAAACACCAACGATGTGGAAGCTAAGACAGACACGCAGCAGAAGAACAAGCGCTCAGCTGGCACAAAGCCTCACACGGACCTGACTGTGTCTCCAACCACAGCACCACCAGCATCTGTGAGCGCGCTACGCCGAAGCATGGACCTGGCCAAGAGTGGCATCAAAATCCTAGTGCCAAAGAGTCCGATGAACAGTCGCACGGACACGGAGGAGTCTCCCAGCGAGGCGGCTCTCAGTCTGGAGCAGGGCGGCCAGGAACCAGACGCCGTGCCGCCTGAAGTGGCCCTGCTGGAGAAGCCTCCTGAAGCTCCACGTGTTCCTGGTGAGGAACGGGCTCGGATGGGCACCAGGCCCAGGACTCAGAGCGCCTTTCTACCACCACAGACTCCCATCACCCCAGCGGCTGTCCACACGCTCAACGGGAAAGGTACCATCGCTTTGACTTGCACAGGACAATTTGTTCCGATGAGGCTTATGAGAGGTTTTAGGTTCCAGCTCTCACCACTGAGGTCTTTACGTTTTATGGATGTGTTTCCAGTCCTGGAACGACACAACTGACTATTAACCCAGTATTTTGTAAATGAAAGCAGGCGTGTAAGTGCAGAGAAAGTTGCCCATTGTTCCTGGAATCGCTTCAAGACGCGTAATTGTAATAATGATGACGCTTTACATCACGACGGATCCTTCTCTTGAAAGTTTTACCCCTCTGTCTTTTGTATATAATTGTACGTTTTCTGTCACGTGATTCAATCTGTCTGGTTTTAAAGGGCCGGCGACGCTAATAAAAGCTTATTCAGCCAACGGGACGGCCACGACACAGAGCAGCGCAGCAGGAGCCGCAGTGAAACGACGTTTTGAGGACCGGGTGAATTTCGACAAGCGACTGCGTTTCAGTGTCCGACAAACTGAAAGTGCCTACCGCTACAGGGACATCGTAGTTAAGAAGCAGGACGGCTTCACACACATTTTGCTCTCTACCAAGACCTCAGAGAACAATTCTTTGAATCCCGATGTAAGTCGAATTTAATGATGGTCTTGCATTTTTTTTTTTTTTTTCATTTTTTTTTAAATATTTTTTCTTGCATTGCAAACAACGTTCTTTTTCTTTCTGGGAATCAAATAAAATATAAAAAATAAAAAAAAAAATATCATAGCATTACTTTGCACAAATAATAAAATGTTTTGCTTTAATTTTACGTTCATTTAATAGACTAAAAGCAGTACATTTTACTATAAGAAAGTTTGTGCAAATTGTTATGAGGTATAAATATTATTCCTAATTTTATGTGAATATTTATTCTTAAATAAAGAATAATATCTAGTTTCTTGTTGATCGTATTGTGTTGAACTTTTTGTCCCAGGTAATGAAAGAAATTCAGAGTGCCATGGCCACCGCGGCCGCTGACGACAGCAAACTTGTTCTTCTAAGTGCCGTGGGAAATATCTTCTGCTTCGGCCTCGACTTCATCTATTTTATCAAGAAACTCACGGATGATAGGAAAAAAGAAAGCATCAAAATGGCAGAGATGATCAGGTGAACAAAAGTCTGACCGTAAAAGTGTTTATTCAGCACTAAAGATTTGAAGAATGTTCAACCTGCTTTCTTATGCCATCAGAACGTTCGTAAATACATTCATCCAATTCAAGAAGCCCATCATCGCTGCCGTAAATGGTCCGGCTATCGGACTTGGGGCGTCCATCTTGCCGCTGTGTGACGTAGTCTGGGTGAACGAGAAAGCTTGGTTCCAGACCCCTTACACCATTTTTGGCCAAACCCCCGACGGCTGCTCCTCCATGACGTTTCCTCTCATCATGGGAGTCGCCTCGGTTAGTTCAATAACAGCATGGTACTTCACAACGATAGGACCAAATGCACTGTACTATGGCTGTTTAGAACTTTTCTTCTCTGCTGGTCTTCACCACTTTTTCTGCTCGACTGTAGGCTAATGAAATGCTCTTGAGCGGGAGAAAGTTGACGGCTCAGGAGGCTTGTGCCAAAGGACTCGTTTCTCAGGTTTTGTGGCCAGGAACCTTTACACAGGAAGTCATGGTTCGCATTAAGGAGCTTGTGTCTTGTAACTCGGCTGTAAGTCATCCTTCACTTTCATTTATTTCATTATTTATTTATTCACTCACACGTTCTCAGTAAACCTGCATTCACACACCCCTCATTAACTATTTTAAATGTGTTTATTTGAATAGATCATGCACATTTAATAAATTGACTCATTCTGTTTTTTATCTGATAACCAGATATGTATGACAAGGATGGTGAAGTTGGAACATCACAAATTGCTTCATTTATTTCTAATCCTGTGAAATGTAGTCCAAACCAACAAAAACTGTATTTTCACGCATTGTGCGCACAAGTCATAAACGCAAAACTTGTAGAAACGCTAACACGCAAATTGTGTAAATACTTGTTTACCGCCTCTTGATGATAATCGAGACTGTTGATCATATTGAAGAGTGAAATAGTTTTTCCAAGAACAATATTTCAAAAGCTTTACAAAAATTACATATTGGAAAAAATCTTTTTGAATCGTGATCATTCCTTGTGATCGTTCTATTCTGCCCTGTGCGCTCGCAATGTGTGAAAATATGGACTTGGATTAGAATTGTACACACTTTGTAAATGAATCACAGTGCATCTGCATCCATAAGTCATGCGTCTTTTCTTTTTACTTTCTCCCCTTGTTTCATTTGTTTGATGGACGGTGATGCTGGCATCTCTGAAGGTTCTGTATGAGTCCAAAGCCCTGGTGAGGAACATGAACCGGGCTGCACTGGAGCAGGCCAATGAAAGGGAATGCGAGGTTCTAAAGAGGGTCTGGGGCTCTCCACAGGGCATGGACTCCATTCTCAAGTATCTCCAGAAGAAAATCGATGAATGTTAAGGCAGTTGGCTGTCCTGCGGGCTTGCAAAACCTCAACATTTCCTCCGCTGACTCCATTCTCAAGTGCCTGATGTTTCTTGGTTTTGGTTTGTCAGTGGTTGGTCTTCACAGCTTTGCTTTTCTTGGATTCTGATGACACTTCCAACAGAAGACTGGGATATTGTCAGCGTAAATGTACTTTTCAACAGACTGCAAAAGCACTTCCTCTTCCGACGCCAGAGTTTTTCATTTGACTTGTTTTTCTGTCGTCGGGAAAAAGGAACGTCTTTTTTCACAACTTGCCTCGACGTGAATTCTTCAATTTATTTTTTCAGGCTTCTGTTACACAACATCGGTAATATGTGTGGTGATGCCGTTTTGGACGTCTTCTTTGGAAACATCATGTAGAGAGGATTTGTAGTGTGACCAGACCAACACATATACAGTTTCAAGACTTGTTGGTACTTTTCCAATGTCTGAAATACTCAACTTTTTGTTTTACGTTAAACATTCAGTCCGCATTTAAATAGCAGCGTTTCAAGATTCTCCATTGCCAGCTTCATAGTGCCATGTCCATTTACAGGGAAACAAAGCAATGACACTGAGCGTTCACGGAACGCTTCACACGAAGAGTGTGTGGACGGATAGATTTATGTGAAGATGAGTGTGAAATGAACAAAACTGTAGAATTGCAAGGCCCTCGAGTGAAGAGCTATCTGAGTAGCTTCATTTTAAAGGTCTACAAGCTATTTGCTTTGGAGTTACACGCCACCAAATGATTTTGATGTATATGTTTTTGACGCGATTCTTTTTTTTTTTTTTTTTTTTTTAATTATTTATGAAGTTTATTGGGGTGTAGCGCTCACAGGTCAATAACAGATGCTGGCATTTTATAACTTTTTTTTCTGCTGATTTGAATAGAACTGACTGCTGTAGCATCGGAAGAGCCCTGGACACGAGTCGTCTCTGAGAAAAGGTTTTACTGAGCCTTTTTTTTCCTGATTAATGGTGGAGGAACATAAAGATGTATCATGATGATTTAATTTGGTTAACATTGATATTCTTTGCCAACGTAATCTTATTTTTTCCCCGAATGCTACCTCTCAAAACCATACTAAGTTTTACTTTTCAAACTGAGATCTTCCTCGCCTGTTTTGCTCCACATTGTGTTTCTGATAGAAACATCTATGCACTATTTCAGACTCAAAACTGAGCCAAAACACAACAATAATTCATTTTTCAATTCAGATCAATCCAGTTGATGATTCTGTAAATGTACTCCATAGAATATTTATTAATATTTGGGTGCAGTGGTTCTTAACCTGGAGTAATCAATCCATGTGTACGTTTCCCTCTACGGTTTTTGTCAAATTAATTTTTGTGAACTGAACATCTGAAATGTATTTATGATTGTAAAAATAGATTTTTCCTACACATGCTTATTAAATAGTTTCAGTTGTTTCTCGTTTATTACCAAAACAATGCCAGGTTTCTGTCTTTAATTGCATGTACTATGAAGTGTATTAATCTAATAATTGTTTAAATCTCTTTTATATTTTTACAAAAACCTTGTATTCTCTGGATGGGTAAAGAAGCTTGTAGAATTTCATGTTTGTTGGATGATGCCAGTAAAACATCAAGTATTGATATGATTATGATTAATATTAATATCTATGGTTGCCTCTAACAGCACTAAACTATATGCAGCGAAACACACACAATTTCCCATGTTTTGGCTACGTGAGGTTTGGCCATTGAGAAGATTATAGTGGTTCCTGATTACAGGGTATTTTAGAACTAAAATTTCAGCCACTTTGACATGACATCAAATTTCAATGACCACTTCTTTGATGATAATTTTTATTGTTAAATGTTATTAACAACCACATGATTAGTTGTTACACTTAGTCTTTACACACAATACTTCATTACACTTTAATAGTTTTACACACTTTCTTACAAATCTGAACATGCGGAACTGAAAACCACTGGTCCATATAAATCGACCTACAATTTAAAAAAAAACACCCCAAACATGTGGTATAACGATAACAAGTACCACAGCTTTTTTTCTTTATTGAATTTATCACTATGCCGTCTAAACTGCTGTCTGTTTTGTGAAATGATATTATAAACTAAAGAATATCAGGGTGGGCAACCGTCTTGTGCAGCTGTGGCCATGTACAACCAGTAGTCCTGGTTCTTAAAGCAGACAAAACTGTAGAAGTTGTCGCCACCTTTGAGAAATCCATGTTCCGTGGTTCCCCACGACACCGGACTGTCCATAAATCCATGCACAGTGAGTGAAACCCATGAGCTAAACTTTGGTTCATCGAAATATCGCCTGTGTGATGCAAAAAAATAAAAATACAGAACATGTTCAGAACAAAATTACAGAGAATATTAAGTAGTAGCATCACAAAGCCATGCAGTAGTTTCTATTTTACAGAACAACTTTAAAGATGGAGTCCTACCGAAGTTCTTCCAGCAGAATATAGACGTCTTCAGGTGAGATGGCCCCTGTAATGGTGCAGAGCAACGCTTGACTGAGGGAACTCTGGGGCTCGGGACAAGTCAGTGTCGAAATGAAACTGTCTGCAGCATTATCACTGGAAACACACCACACAGCAGCAAATTGATAACGTTGCTTGAAATAAGGGATGAGGTTTCAGATACAGTCTTTTTGTGGCTCTGCATTGTATTTATGTTTAAATATAATAACATTTCTTGATTCTGAATATTTTGTTTGCTTTTCCTCCTTTAAAACTTTAGGTGGATCTTACGGTAGTGTGCCTGTTATGGAGCAAAAAAAACACGTTTTTTTTTACGATAAACCGAGACATCATGTAATGGCTGCATCATGTTCTTTTTATTCAAGAAATGTAATACATTAAGTGTTACTCTTACTCTAATGCATGGTTGACATGCTCTAACATTGAGGAATAGCTATAACATTAAAATAACATACATTTTAAAGCTTAGTATAAAAAAACATCATTTTTATATAAGAGAACATTTTTTAAAGCTTGCTCACCATCTTATGTCCAGGCTGACAGCTCCGAGCCACTCCAGAAAGTGGTGTGGATTACACGAGAGTGTTGTTCCTCTTATGTCTGAAGAGTGAAGAGTGGGACATGGTATGTTTGTGAAAGTGCGAGTGCTAATGTCAGGCTTGTGCTTTTGATAGGAGTACTGGGACAACAGCTTGTGAAGAATCTCATCTTCCTTTTCATCTAAAAAAAAAATGTAATTAAATAAAAATGTTTTGCTTCATATGTCCTAATACATCTTTTTTTTTTTTTTTGCAAGAAAAACATACAATTTCCACCAACCAGTGTTGCATTGAGTAAGAAGAAAGTCAAACGTGAGTGGAACTCTGTCTTTTAAACAGGACATCACACGCTGGTATCTTTTGGTTCCTGGGATCAGGGTTTTGTCTGTACAATCAAGAGTCACAACTGCAAAGCAGGAATTTAATAATTTAATGATTAAGCTGATCACACATTTTAAAAGATTAGGCCAGTTTACCATATCTCATGGCCTTCCTGTGGTTGTACTGAGACGGTCGTCCTTCCAAACCCAGCTGTTCATATGTGTCTTTGACTAGCGACAAAATCAACTGACCTGGAAAAGAACAAAAACAGAAAAATGTAAATACTCAAAGACAACAAATGAAAAAAAAAATTGCACAATTTGATTCTGATACAAAAAAAATACATTTTCCAATCTAATAAAAAGCATGACTTTTTTTGGGAAAAGCAGAAAGAAGAATGTGTGGCATCATCTTACCGTTTGGCAGAAGTGCAATGGCGTCATCTTCATCAATTTTGGTATTAAAAGAAAGACCGTATAATTTTCCTGTATAAAGACAGAAACCGAAGACATTTTATTGAGACACTAGGAGTGTGAGACGCAGAGACACGTTTTATATACCGTTATATTACCGTTCTTGACAAGCGATTCGAGGAATGGTTCTTCCAGGAGCTGAAACACCGGAAGATCCCGCACTAAATAATAAGGCCTGAAGTTGTGCAGAACCTTCGAGATGCTGGAAGGAAGAATTCCGCATTCGGGAATCAGCACCGAGACCTGCAGAATAAAATGTAATTATCCATATGAAAAATTACAGTAGAAACAACTGACACATTTCCATTCATTCAATTCAAATAATATTAATGAGCAATTCGTTGGTGAATAAAGTAAATCATCATTGACTTCATATAACAACCGCTGAAAATCACATATTAAATACAAATTCACCTTGTAGTTAAAGTTGTGCTTCGACACGTGGGTGCCATGCCTGGACTTCTCATTCAAAAAATTGGATTTTTCGCACACGAGTAAGTTTCTCGAGCATTTTTCAAGCTCTGACATAGTGAAATTTTTAGGTAAGGCTAAATCTTTAATCTGCTGAAGAATGAGGAAAAACCCCCGACTCGTACAAATTACATGTTATGAGCATTATTTTTTCAAAAACGCTAAACTTTTCTCGTCGCTAAAGTTTGACGTCATTTCCGGTGGGTGGACGCCAATACTACGACACAGGCGTAGTGAACTCATTAACACTAGGGATAAACGTATTGCTTTTGTTCCTTTTTATCATAGCGTTCCTCAGAGAAATATATGCCGTATACGCAGAAAACATACAAATATAAATAATTGGATGAAATGTAAAGCAAAAAAAAAAATGTAAACGAACTAAAAATAAATGAAAATCAGTTTTATTTGTTAGATGACAGTATGGTATGCTGTGAAATCTGTTTGTATAGGCTTGATTTAAGACTTTAAAATTTCAAATTTAAAGTTGAAGTATAAATATTTAATACTGCTTAAACGAACACAGGATTATATTTGGCATAAAATAAATGTATGTGCGCCACATAATAGTAGAAAAAAAAACCTGCGTTGCATCACAGCAAGTGTAAAGTTCCCGTCATGTGCGTATATAAACACTCACACTTCGTCATCCTACTTCTACACTAGACAATTATTGACAGTATGGTAATAAATAGGACTAAAAGTGTATGGGTCATAGAGAGCCTATATAAACTTCAAAAACTGATTTATACATAATTTACTTTATTTTGCACCATAAAATATAAGATATATCTGGACAGAGACTTCCAATTTAATGTGGTTTTTCTTCACAATCAATGTGTTTGCACTACAACACTGGTTCTGTGACGCAACTAGTGTACGCGTAATATTTTGACAAGCTTTTCCTAGAGTAAACAGATCTTGTCCTACAAAGATCATCTCATCTTTGGCTTACCGCCGTTATAATGAGCACTGATGCTGTCTGCGAGCGGTCAGAAAGATGTGGCACTCCACCGGACGAGGCCCTTGACCAATAGCACACAGCCAGAAATGACCAGTCAACCGGACAGCGGTGCATCTGTTAGTCAGTCTAAAAATGGACCATTACTACATGAAGACTGTCCAGTCCGTGAGAAAAGAGTTCAGTTTGCAGACATGAAGGGATTGAGCTTGGAGAACGTCATACACTTTGACGTAGATGCTGAATCATCTGAGCCTTACGGGAACCTGTTAAACCAAGAGCTTCGCAGCAGAAGAGACGTGACTGACACAATCACACTGCCGAGTTTAGAAACCGTTTTTAAAACGCAAGAACATACTTCAGAGAAGCATTTGGCATTAGAAAGAGTCACAATTACGGCATCTGAGGTGAAAGGAATGATACGGGTGATGCACAAACATCCTATAAAAGAAGTGGGGATCCGGTATTCGCTAAATAACTGGGTGACGTTTGCAGACAGACCAGCTGAACTGAAGAAACGAGAAGAGAATGCACAATGGAAAATGTTTGAGTTTATCTTGGATGTGTCCACCTGCTCGGACGAGGAGCGCTCATTGCACTTTGCCGTGTATTGCCAGACCGAAAAGTGTGAATACTGGGACAATAATGATGGGGAAAACTACACCTTCAGGATTCATAACGCTTGAGAAGGGGCGTTGGAGCAAGGACATGACATTCAGTGAGTAGCAGCACCTTCCCGCATATCAAATTGAGCTAATTCATATTATTGTCCTGGCGAAAACTAAAAGCACAGTTTAAGTCAGGGTAAACATTTGCTTTCTAAATTAATAGATAAATTGAAGATAAAATGGATAAAAACAGACAAAAATATTAGTCTAGAATAAATGAGGGAGGTGAGGTGGGATAAATTAAATATAATTTTACTTTAAAAGTGCTTATATGCCGCTACAAAAAAAAAAAAAAAAAGAAGAAATAAATAAATGGATACCAAAATTAACAGCTTGAGGTTAAATTATCATGCAGACTGGGTTTAATTATACGCTGGGCCAGATGTGGCTTTGCGACCTTGAGTTTGATATGTACTACGTATACCTTCATAATTACTTTTAGCAAACACAATGGATAAAATTCATCAATGTCTCGATCTTTTCTTTTGATTGTAGACAAGTAATTTTGGGTGTGTGGTAAATTTGCTCGTCCCAGCACTGCACCATTCAATGACCGAATTTTAAACGAAAAGTAGTAATTTACTTTATAAAACTCTGGAATCTATTGTTAAGGAATTTAACAGTAAAGCAAAAATTAAACATGGCATTGTTAGAAATAAACAAAATTACTAAATAAGTACCGGTATTTATAAAGCCCAATAAACATTAACAAACAGTAATGCAGAACATTTATTTGATTACAATAAACGTATTTGACACAAAATTTCCGTTTAGTCACACATATTTGTACAATATTGTTAGACTAAGGTTATATACACAGTATAGTAAATACATACTTAATATAAATTATGTGACTTTCTCAACCACGGTCTTCTGTGCAGAATACAGCTGACCAACAGAGACCTGCGAGGCACAGGAGACATTAAAGAACCATTGTTGATCTCTTTATATGTCTAGATGAACTATCCAGAAGAATGGCTTGCCTGTCTTTTTATGACTGCTAGACTCTCTCTTGCTTGATTTATTAGCAAATCTAGTGTTTTCGCGTTGTCAACCTGATGGTTTTCCCTGAAGCCGTCTTTAACTCTGCGAAGTGCGTATGTCCTGTAAGCAATACACCACAGCAATTACATTTCATCGTTACTATTGTACATTCAAATTTTTATACCATTAACATACAAGAGTTATTTTAAAGCATTCGAATATCCGTAGTTACACGTTTTCCTAAAAAGAATCAAAACACTAAATAGACAGAAAATAGCAACGCAAAAAAAAAAAAAAAATGAAATAAAACCTCCGGGACGTACCTGTAATTGTAAGAGGGAAACTTTTTGCTCTCTTTCATGAGCATTCTGTACAGAGAGAGCACCTGAGTCCTGCTGCACGACGCCATGTTTAGTTCCCAGCGCCGCTTCTTCTTCTCTGGCGGTGCGGTGTTGTTTGGTGACACTTCACCTCTAGTGTAGCGGAAGCTGAAGTGCCGTTCTCAAAAAGTCTACTACAGTATACTTTTGACATATCTGTTTTAGCTAACGAATTGCTTTTATTTACACAGAAAACCAGTTTAGCAACGAATAATATTAAACAATATATTTAGGTATTTGTTTTTCACCCCACTCCCCACACACACAAAATACAAAATATAAGTCCATGTGTACTTTATGTCTAGAAGAAGTATGTATGAGATTATATAATTATTTTAAACACAAACAACACAACACAACACAACACAACACACAAATGACACAACTATAAATGTTAATAAAAAAATTAAGAAGAACATTTTAATTAGACAGTAAATACATTAACTCATACTCAGTATGTACATACAGTATATATACAATATATATATATATAATATAAGAGACAAACAGGCAGATATATATATATATATATATATAAATAGATAGATAGATAGATAGATAGATAGATAGATAGATAGATAGATAGATAGATAGATAGATAGATAGATAGATAGATAGATATTTGTTTATGGCTTCGAGTTTAGAAATACGGGAACAGGAGGCATTTTACACTGTTTTAAGACTACATAGAAATCTGTCACAACAGTATCCAGGGAGAAAGCAAAAATTCCCAAGAGCATCTCACCAAAACTGTGGCATATGGGCCTTCGTTTAATGTAATGTGGGACAATACTGACAGCGCAGAGAAAATGATGGGAAATTATACGGCACCAGTTTTATCCCACCTTTTAAAGAAAATAGATTTGTTGGTGAGCCATAATCAAATTCAGTTCCAAACAATGGAAAGAACAAAATATAGCAGGTACTATATGTATCAAAAGACATGATTTGAAAGCAATGAAGATCCTTTATCTAAGACTTCTCCTGTGTTTGTTCATCCTCTGCTGCTTTCATGTCCACAGGGTCCCCATGATATCATTCGCTTGCAGAAAATCTTGCATTATTAACAGCCTTGATGAAGTCAAAGTGCTGGACAGGCATTCAAGCAATTCAAGAGAGAATCAGCTGATGCCACAGAAGATCGGGCTCCTGTTAAGCAGTTCACATCTACAAACATTTGTCTCAATTAACTGAAAAAAAGTCATTTTTGTGATTCTCCATATCTAGTGCATCTGAATTTTTACATTTTCTTCCTTAAAGCTATAAAGAAGTGTTTCCATTCATGTTTAAAGCCCGTCATTTTGTAATTAAACCCCCATGTTTATTCAGCAACTTTAAGCAGAAATAATTCGGTTCAAAATGAATCAAGGTCATAGTAAAAGTACAATATAAAATGCATAAATAGTTTAAAGTAAATGTGAATGCTAGAATTACAATTTTTGTATATGTCTGCATTGCTAATATAGACCTTGTATTAGCTGCTGGTGACAGCAGATTTCTCTTTTCTGTTTGTACAGAGACTTTTCAGACCATCTGCCCCCGTCAACACATTAAATAATTCACCAAGCTATGTCTATTTTGTCCATTTTTAGCAGAAATGTCCTTGGGTCATGTCAAAAGGTAAATATCAGGATTGATGATTATCTTTATATTCAAGTCAAGTCAAGTCAAGTCATCTTTATTTTTACAGCACTTTTCAAAAACAGATGAACTGACCAAAGTGCTTTACACAACAGAAAATACAAAGGGCAATCACAATAAAATGTAAAAAGTCTGATTACCAAAATAATATATTAAAATTAATAAAACAATACCGGACACTAAAAAGCCAAATGCTCATGCAGGGTTGAACGCCAGAGAGAAAAGATGGGTTTTCAGCTTTGATTTAAAAACAGTCAGGGAGGAGGCCTGTCTAACTTGCAGAGGGAGAGCGTTCCACAACCTCGTAATATTATAAATCTTGAATCGAAATTTCAAAGGATTTGACTTTTATTTTAACAACAGCTTTGTTTACGTTTTCTGTAGTAGTAAAACATGGGAAAAAAATATACAAAATATACAGTACAGTTTATTGTTTTTTTTAACCTTCGTTTTATTCCAACAAAAAGGCAACATCAAATTCAGTTTGTTTTTCAAACATGCTCAGTGTAGGGGAGTTAGTAAATTATTAAAAACACTCGAGTCACTCATGTACAGTGTGGAAACATTGACATTTATGCTTCACATGCAATCAATATTCGTCAGATTTTTTTAAACATTTTTGTTTGTTGGTAATTTGAAGTTAAGCACATTTAAGCAGCTTAAGAACATTTAATGCTCTACAACTGTAAGGTCTGATATCTACTTTTAACGTTCTACAATTATAATTCTACTACAAATATCTGAGAAACATTCAGTTGTGTGGTAATAGTAGTTCTACTTCTTAAGCTGAAATGCTTTTAACCTGCATTATAAAGTACACATTGAAAAGACAGATGTGTTGGTTGAGAGCACAATCCCTTCAGGGAATGTTTAGGACCATCCGATCTGAATGTGTTAACAACAAGGCTGAGGTCCTAGTTCAGAGAAAAGAGAGCATCTGCGCTCATCGTGCCATTAACAGACCACCGGAGATTTCTCCTCCAATTAAATGGACGGATGTGCCATGTGCAATTGTGTTTCACTTCATTCAGACAGATGTTTAGCTTTTCTGCCATCATTAGAGAGAGAGAGAAAGAGAAATAACCTTGGGGCTCTGCGACTTATACATAAACATATACAACTACACGACATTTGTAGAATTATGTAGGCGATACTATTAGCTGATTGTTTGACCCACAGCTTCCTCTGGAAATCTGACACCTAGTTACACTTAAATACAACTAATAACTCATAATAACTCCTAATAATATATAATTTTGATTTTCCTGAATTCTGCATCTCAAGTAATCCCAGATCAGAGTAAAAATGACTTTGCACCAAACGTCAGAACCATCAGTAAAGAAATATCATTGAAGATCGTAGGGTCTAAAACAATAAATACCGTAATTTTAGATTTTGAACAAACAAAGCATATCTGAAGTTGACAAAAAAGGAAATAAGAGTAATACAGGTCAATGTTTAAACCTTGTCCAGTTCGTCAAGTTTTCTTTTTTTTTTTTAAACACAAACACTTTTGTACATAATATACATTTACTTTTTTACTTTTACTTTTTCCCCCTAAGCCACATTTGATTATTACCTATCAAATAAAAAAATGGACAGAGTTTGTGCACTAGAATCTTGAAACTTGGTTGAACAGATACAAAGTGCATATAGATAAAGAAACTCAGTATAAAAACTAGATTCAAGCACAGGTCAAACGGTATCAAAAAACACTATTAGTATTGTTAGACAGACCATTAGCAACTTTGAGTCCATTATTTGCATAAAACTTGTCAATCCATTAGCACCAGAGCATAATTCAAACAAACTTCCCTGATGGTTTAAACTCTGCGATTGTAGTTTAAGATTTTCCCAAAGTTCTGTTGCTCCTTCTTGACAGTCCGCAATTGCAGTAGAAGCGCACAAATTAAAGTCATCCCAATATCTGTGTAAAAACACACAAACACACACACACACACACACACACACACACACACACACACACACACACACACACACACATAATTTAGTGTATATTTTGCAAGTTTTTGGTGAATAATCAGGACTGTACATATGGATCTTTCAGGCTAAAAACACTAAACAGCAAAAGTGCACTTACGAGCAGACAGTCTGTAGGTTTTCACTGTCATCCAACTCTTTTGGATAGTTAATCATATTTTCTCCAAGACTAAGCAGACAGTCAGAAAAACCTTTAAACACAGTTTCACATGTTCCCACAGAACACACAGCCTGCACCAAAGAAACTGAAAAACAATAATCACATTATTATACTGACACATGCCTAAATTACAATGGAAACGCTGTTTGAAAGCATTTATCAATTATCTAATTATCTTTACAAGTCAGCAAATATAAGTGAATTGTTGTGAATAATCAAGAGCACAGACTCACCAAATTCCAGTGTAAAAAGTATAGAGTTGTATTTCTCGCACGAAGTCAGTCCCATTATACGATTGACAAATTCCAACGGTCTGTAATCACATACTTCTTCTCACCAGGACAAATTTAGAATGTGATCGTTAAAGAAAGCTAACTAGACTAACGGTACGTGCGAACGTGAACAAATGGAGACGACAAGCGGTCTCGCGCTCCGGTAGTTTCGAGCGGTCTGGTGACGTAATCGTTCAGCCAAAGCCTCGCATATGATTTTCAATTCCTAAACTAGAAAATATTGCAATCGTATTCGCTTGATGATTTTTTTTCAACGTGCTTATATGGCCGTGAGAAACTATTTTATCGGTTTGCTTAAAGATATTGTAAAATAGACGCAATCACAAGTCAGATTCTCACTCCACTGAGATTCATTCCATATTTACGAGTTTGAGATACCATTTAGTTTTTGCTGCAGTGACTTCTTAAAGTTCCCTATTACAGTATGCGTATTGTAATTGGATTTGACAACACCTTTAGCGACCTCAAGTGACTAATATTTGAAACTGCTTAGTTACTAAAACAAAAGACACTCAAAACAAAAGAGAGAGAGAGAGAGAGAGAGAGAGAGAGAGAGAGAGAGAGAGAGAGAGAGAGAGAGAGAGAGAGAGAGAGAAAGGGGGCAGAGAGACAGAGAGAGTGATGAAGAAAAAGATAGAAACAAAGACAACAGGTGAGTGAGTGAGTGAGTGAGTG
>SOMO01000039.1:2364428-2376045 GCA_028128575.1 Paedocypris carbunculus | reverse complement strand
GATTGAGACAGAAAACTCTCTAAGGCGATTGTTTTTTTTTTTTTTATCTATAGAAGCTTCTATATAATTGTATTATTATTATTATTACTATTATTGTTAGTTATTGTCGGCTTACAAGCCGACAAGTGAACTGTGTTTTCAGTGACACATGCTGACTCAGAAGCTCAAAAACATACCGGCACTTTCTCTTAACTAGATTGTACATGTAGAATTACAGACACATGTAGAATTACAGATGACACAGTTTCCAGTACGGCTACGGTTATCATTTCATGATAAATCAGAAAACGATTTACTTAATTTATGATTATGGCGGCAAATGTGATGAATGTTATACATGACAACTTTACTGAAATTGATGTCATCATCAAATTGTTTCGTTTTTTATATTTAAAAAAATTGGGCCTCCAGATTTTCACTTTTTTCCAAAGGTTTGCCTTTGTGATGTAATTTGGACCTAACCAGGTTAAGGGCCCGAGATAAGATAAAACAAGCTTTATTTACTTTGGGAAATGATAGCAAACCAGAAGCTTTATAGAAAATGAACATAAATGTAATATATAAACTGTAGAAGCTGCCCAAAAATAAGACTAATCTTACAAATCTTCAGTCTTGCTGTGGAATGATCCGCCATACTGGTACCAGCTAGTGTTTTGTTTGGGTTTCTCAAGTTTCCCTCCCAGAATCTTTGTAGAAACATTAATAATGGCTCATGAATTGATGTAAAAGCTGTACTTTTACTACGATCAGACAGATGTATGCATCATCTGAAAGTGCGGATTTCTCCTTCCCAAGCCATGTTGGGAGGGGGATTTCCTCCCCTCCCCCCTCCAGCGAGGAGCTCACACCCTGTGACTGCACACATGGAACACACCGAGACCGCATGGTTGGAGGGAGTGAGAACAGCCTCTCACAGCCCTCCAGCCTCTCACAGCCACTTCCTGCTCAACATTCAACCCTCTCTCTCGTTCCACAATAAAAACCCCTACAAGTTTTTCTGGTTCAAACGCAAATCCATCTCGGAGCCTCTTTTCTTCACATTCAGCTTTCCTCATAACTTCTTTTCCCATCTCTCTTCTCTCGCTCATCTTATGTCATTCATCACCCACCCCCCGAAGCAGCAGCATTCTGGGACGGGCCTCTCGCCGCAGTATCACACTCCCACAGCTGCCTCGAACAGTCCACAGTTGGTACTTCTGCTATCTTCGCGTTTTGACAAGACAATACACCATGTGTTCAGATTGAGATGTCTGGGGGAATAATGTGGCTATTGAAATCTTGCATCATTGAATAGGCCCAGTTCACAAATATTGTGACATTACTGCAGGTAAATTGCACCGTATAAAGTTGATTTTGATGGGGNGGGGGGGGGGGTAAACGTGGTTGAAGTTAAACCAGCTGTAATTTGTAAGTTCACTAAACTTGAATAGGACAGTCAAGTCTATTTTGTTAATGTAGTAGTTGATATTAACAGCGGTGCAAAACTAGAAAATACTTGTTCAGTCAATGAAATTTGTATTTTTCAAAACAGGTTGTTTCTTCCCCCTACATTTACAAGTGGTCCTTTTAAAACTCAAAGGCTTCGGCTTCATAAATTAAACAGAAGCAAATAAGAGAAGCTTATTGTGACGCAACACTGTGTTTTTTCTCCTTTAGATAAAGAATGTGCCACAAGTGAAACGAACATCAGCAATGGTGTTGATGCAATCGAGATGAATGACGAGTCCTATTTGTCAAACGATGCTGTGAAGAGTCTGTCGTCCTCCTCTCCCCAAGCCATAGAAGGTATGTCGTTGTAGAACTCTAAAAGACAGCCACTTTACACTCACCCAAAACAGGAGTGTAAAGTACTTGTGTAAATGAACTTCATTACTTTACTTAACTATTTTTGTTGGCTACTTTGTTCTTGTACTTATTATAAAAAATATTAGCAACTTTTACTCTCTACTCTCTAATTTTTGACTGAGTATATGTTCTCTTTAATCCACTACATTTGAATGGACACTTAGTGTTACCCGTTACTAGGGGTGGGCGGTATAGCGGTATTAACGTGAATACCGGTATTGAGTTGTGCCACGATATGGATTTTGCAATATTGTGGATATCGTGGCACTTTCATGAATTTACCTTTTATACACACATATCAACGCTTTAATACATTAAAATACATTTGATTCGATATAACTTTTAATTACGACACAGATACATTGCTAATCGAATACAGAAAGCGTTGGAAGAAACATCGCACATGTGCTGTGTCGCTCCATGTCTGTAATGTGACAGTTTTTTAGAGCGGCTGTTTTAGTGAGCGCGACACCCGTAAATCGCGCGCACAAGAAAATTCTGCTCGTTTTATTTTGGTCAAAGTCTGATTCCGATTGTAACCTTGGTTTCACGCAACTTTAGATTGTCGCGCGCGCGTGACGCTATCTAAAGCGAAAGCGTGACGCGCGCTGGCTCTGCTCTCTTTTTGTCTGTCTTTCTCTCTCTCTCTCTCTCTCTCTCTCTCTTTCTAAATAAATAAATAATAAATTTCTGATTCTGAAGTTCACGAGTTTTTTGTCAATCATAGCAAACACGACGACAGAAGAAGACTGTGATGGAAAGAACAAAGAATTACAAGATGGAGCTGATGGAGCTGAAAATGAAGAAGAGCTGTCCTCCATCAACTCCATGATGAGCGCTGTTATGAATGTGAACCAGATCAACGGAGTCGATGGAGACCCAACAAAAACATCTCCCAAAACTACCAGCAGATCACCTTCCTCCAGTCGCGCAGGCAGAAAAAGTCAGGTACGGTGGTGTCTAAATCCAGAATGCGTACAAGCTTTTCTTGGTCTGTGCCATCTTCTCAGCATCTCTGACATCCACCATGACATCATTCGAACGAGTGGCAACAAATGGTCTTTGCACTTTCTCAATCCCCTCTTTGTCAGCACCAGTGCTCGTCTTGTGCCTTCAATTAAAGTGTGGGATTTCACTGAAACGCTTCTCTGTAGAGAAAAACAGGTGCTTCAAAGCCCCCAGTTAAAACCCGCACCCCACCCTAACTTTCTTACACCCTCCACTGCTGCTCTTCCACTGAATTAGTGATGCTTTTGCCCAGTCCGTGCTGCTGTTGTCCTTAGAAACAGATGGAGAGACCACTTGTTGGAGCATGTGGTGTGAGAGTATCGGTTCTGACCCGGACAGGCACATCCTGCATGTGCTTTACCTAGTGTGTTTGTCTCTCACTGGAGGAAAAGTGTGCTTCACATTGGGGGGTGATGGAGTCAAGGGGAGTAACACCTGTGGAGTGTTTGTCTTGTATGGTTGATTTATTTGTATCTATTTTTCACTGTGTTTTTATGTTTTGGTCCAAGACTTTGTTTAGCTGCAACATTTTATACTTTTATTTTCATTAACAATTTTTATTTAATGCATTTTATTCAATTTTGAACATAAAAGTGAGCCTGACACCTATGTGCTGGATTAAACTAACATCAGCATTATTTAAGACTGGATTTAAGATACAGACTGGATCTTTATCACATTCAACTTATTGATCATCTATCTTCTGTCCGTTAACATCGAGATACAGTTTTATGCAATTTCCATTTTTTAGCAAATATTTGCATCTGATGCATCTCGTTTTGAAAGTTTAATAACGTAATTATTTATGTAATTTTTGCACATTTTTTTACCTAACAATATGGTACAAGCTAGAAACAACATGTCATCTGATTTCAGCAAATGCAGTATCATCATGGGGAAAAAAAATATTTTTTTTATTATGCTATGGTTCTAAAAAAATAGAAACTTATATTACATCACACACAACATATTCATTACTTATTACTATACGTTAGCGTCATCTTGCTAGCTAAACATCAAGATACAGTATTGTGCATTTACTGTGTATATGAGGATTTGCATCAAAACTAATTTCAAAATGAGGATTGTTAAAGTAAAACAGTAAGTACCATTTTATTTGATTATATGGGTGCACCATAAATACATCTCTATTCCCTAATCTTTTTTTCCCTACACATTTCTGACCAGATTAGAAAGTATACAGTCAACTTTGACAAATTGAAGTGCATCTATAGACCGAATGACATGAACGATGTGTGAATCTGATTCTAGTATATGTGGTACAACATCATCATGGGAAAAATGTTCTATTGTTGTATTACACAAGTTCTAATAATTTTTCAGCGTCTGAGATAATTTCCCTTTTCCGCAGGAGGTCAAAGACGAGAACTCGAGTTTCATTTGCCCTCTGTGCAACAAGAACTGCATGACACAGCACCAGCTCACCATGCACATCAGACAGGTGTGTGAGATGGTTGTCGATGTTGTTGACAAGAGATGTTGAGTATCCACATTTTTAAACCTTCTTTTTAATTTTACCTCGCAGCATAACACGGACAGCGGGGGCACGGACCACTCCTGCAGCATCTGTGGAAAAGCTCTGAGCTCGGCCAGCTCACTGGATCGTCACATGCTGGTGCACAGCGGCGAGAGGCCGTACAAGTGTGTGATGTGTGGTCAGACTTTTACCACCAATGGCAACATGCACAGGTGAATTTAAAGCCATACACCGTGTTTGATGTAGTTTGATCCGATTGTGCTGTTTTTTTCTTGTCTTGGGGTGTGTTTGCTGTTTTGTTTTGTTTTGTATTGTATTTACACACATTTTGTTAGGGTTGCTTGATACAAACTTGTTCATACACAAAAGAGCCAAACAAACACCATCTCCGCGTGGTGTTAATTTTGGAGATCGAAAAATTTTTTTTTTTTATATATTTATAAATAAATAAATAAATGTGGTTTGATTTACATTACGGATTAGATTATATTTAAGATAAATAGTTGTGTAAAACAGGGGTTGAAACTCAAAGCACACTTTTAATAGTTATAATAATAATAATTCATTCCATTTTTTATTTATTGCCGCCTTTCATGACACTCAAGGTCGCCTTACAGAAACACAACAACATTCACACACACCAATTGCCCGGTGAAATAGCGGGGGCCGATTTTAGTCGGGGGGCCGAAAGAATAAATGTTTATAAAAAGCACAAAAACTTTTAAATACACTATGAACGTGTGGCAAACATGTTCATTTCAATAAATTTTTCCCCCCCAAAATTAGCTTTTATGTTACAAATATAATGTGTGTGCTATCTCTTTTGAGAACCCATGTTCTAAAATGTGAAATGTCCAGCTACAACCTCTCGTTGTGTTGCGAGAAATTGTTGTGCGTGCTGCTGTTTTATGAGTTTTTGTGGTTATGGAGATGATGTGCCACCGAGCTCTTTGTGTTTGCAATGATGGGATGTGCATAGAGGACTTCCTTGTGCAGTTGAGACATGCAGGCATTCCAGATGGGGGTGGAAGATGTTTGTGCGAGTTGAGCGAGGGGGAAATGGAGGGGGTGAGGAGACGAGATGCGCGCTTCTCTGAGATTCTGTTGGTTGGTTTATATGATTTATCCAAATCTATTGGTGAATTTCAACCTTGCTGGTTCACTTATTGCATAAGCACAATCATGTGGAGTTGAATTGCTGGGTCGTCTAATTTTCCTCCACAACGCCCTCTGGCACTGCTGAGAATGCACTGCAGTAACTTAAACACACAGCCAGAATGCGATTACTGTATTTTGTATTAGAAGTTTCTTTCTGGTTCTTTTTAGATGGTAATATGTTAATAATATTCTGAACTATTTGATGTTTTGTTTTGTTTTTTTTTTCCTTTTCCTGAATTTTTATTGCAGATTTTCTGGGTTGTGTTCAACAAAAACACTATTTTTGCTGCCGTTGTTTTCTTTAATGCCACAAGTACACACTTATGCAAAAACGCATGCTTGCACTTAAAGCTGTGTTCATCTCTTTTGAACACAGCTGCACTGACGCATCTGGAGTCTGTATCTGGTTGAACCTGAAAGGTGGGTCTGTTTTCGCGGTGGGTGTTAGGGTGAGGGGTGCGCACGTCTCAGCCCGCCGTGATGCGTTACTCTGGATCTATAATCCCGAGATGGGCTTCTCTGTGTAGCATCTCTAGTCTCTGAAGAAACCATTGACATTATAGAATCATAATAAACCTAGAATATTCTTAGCCTATAATTATTGTCAGGTTCAAACTGGTCATTATCTTATTTCTGATGATTAGATTTTTTTTTCCAGACATATGAAGATTCATGAAAAAGATCCAAGCAGCATTCCCAACCCTAGTTCCTCTCCATTAAAACAGAGACGAAGAATTTCAAGCAAGAGGAAATCCAGTGTGGAGGATGATCTATTTGACGAACCACCTGCTAAAAAGGTTTCTAGAACAAACTATTATATACACAATAGGTGTCTGTATGTTAATAATAATAATATATTTGTGTTTATGTGAGGGGGGAACTTATATTTATTTTCAGTAGTTTATTTCTTAAGATATTTTCCCATGTAAAATATGTTTCCGTTATTTATTTCCATTCATTACATTACAGTATTACCAGCTGTAGCTGCACCAATCCGCAGTTGATGTCTTTTAAAGCTTTTTATTTGCACTCTCTCCACATATAAGCTCCAATTAGCATACTTAATATTAATATGGACGGCACGGTGTGTATCCTGCCTCCGGCCCTAAGACGCTGAGATAGGCGCCAGCTCCCCGCGACCCTGTAAAGGATGAAGCGGTAGAAGATGACTGACTAATATTAATATTTACTAGAGGCGGGCATAAATAGAATTGTTTTAACTAGATTAAAGTCACTGTAATCTTAAAATCAATCTAGATTAGATCTAATTCTAGCAAATAGACATTTTGCATTAGTAAGTATTACTTGAAACTGTAAGAGAACGACATTGCACTTTTTGAAGGTAAAAACACTTTTCCTCGTTTTCCTCTTTTCCTCAAAACTTTACCCATTTCCACTGAATCATGCGCCTTTATAGCTGCATCTAAGTTAGCACGTCACGTTTGATGTGGTCATTTCACAGTAGGTATAACGACAGAACATTTTCACAATGTACATTATTTTCTTGTATGGAGCATCATGGTACATTGTTTGATAAAATCAAAATCTAGCTGTGGCGAATACTACAATAATTATTATGGTGCGTATTGTCGAATAATAGGAATAATTTGTTTTAATAATAATTTGCATCATGATGATGATAATAGTAAAGATTAGGGGTTTTGTGTTTTTGTTTTCAGTTTTGCCATGTCCTTGTTCTCACCTTCTCGTTAGATTAGTAGTAGTTCCATTAATTATTAGTTTGAATTCTGAAACAAACTACAAACAGCCAGTAATTTCTCAGCACAGCAGCAGACATGGCTATGAGAGGAGACCATTAATCTATCGAAGCATTGGAGACATAAATTTGTGTGTGTGTGTGTGTGTGTGTGTGTGTGTGTGTGTGTGTGTGTGTGTGTGTGTATAATAACTTAACTTGGATGTATGTTTAGGTGACAACATTAATCCAAAAGCCTGGAAAGGATGTTGGTGTCAAGAGTGAAGAAGAGCTTCTTCACTGTCCTATTTGCTTTAAGACGTTCATCTGTAAATATGGGTTGGAATCTCACATGGATACACATCCTGACACTACACTCAGGTATATTCCCGTTCATCCATTTTTATGGTTGTTTTTTTGTGAACTGATTATTGATGTTTCTAATCCTAGGTGTAACATTTGTTGCATTACCTTTCGCACTTACCGTGGTCTCCTCCGCCATAACTCCACCGTTCATAAACAGCTGCCCACAGACCCCAGTGGAAGACCCTTTATCCAGAATAACCCCTCCATCCCTCTTGGTTTTGCTGACTTGGCATTCATTGACTTTAGCTGTCACAAGTTTCCTAAAATTGCACAGGTGCCGTATTTTCCGATTCATTTATTTTTCTCATTTATTTTTATTTATTTTTAAATAAAAGTCATTGCATTATTTGGTTAAATTTTTTTATCAACTTGGTGTTTTTTGTGTGATTTATTTTTACTAGGTCTGGTGTGAGACAAATTTACGACGATGCTCAAGCAAGTTCCATAAATTTGTTTGCGAAACATGCAACAAGGCCTTTCCTCTTCAGCAGTCCCTGGATTTTCACACATCCACGCATAACAGTTGTGCAAATTCCATCACCAAGTCTCAGGAACCTAGTGCAGATCCTGTGGTAAACGCACCCAAAGCCGATTCCCAGTCCGTGGATTCCATGGTGGTCGATGAACCAGTATCTCATGTAGACACTATCAGTATAGAGCGAAAGAATGATTTCATGGGGTTCCTAGGTCTCCAGGAAACCTCCTTAACCAAGCCAGAAAGATCTGAAGAGCAACTGCAGCAAGACATTTTAGACAGCATTCATTTCATTCGTGTTGAACCACCACCGCCAGCCACTCTACCTCAGGAAACCAGCAGTGCTGTCAGCATCTCAATTCTAGACCCGGTTTGCCTTCAGAGCTTGAACAAGAACGCAGCCCTCAGCCTCCTGTCTCTACAGCCTCTCAATGGTGTGGTCCACAGTGGCATGTTTGTGCCCATAAGTAGTAAGACGGTAGTAGAACTGGCAGACATTGAACAAATCCTTAAGATCACTTCAGTGCCTCCTCAATTGTCTTTGTCTCTTCTTCCCAAAGCTCAAGGTAGTCCTTTGCCAGTGGAGCCCAAACAGATAGCATCCTTAAAAACTCCCCGTTCTAGTGTGGCCGCTTCCACACCACCTCCACCTGTTATGAACGCCCAGCAGGCCTCTTCTGGGAACATCAGTCCTAGTCTTCCACCCCAAGCCAACCAGCTACTGAGATCTGCTGGACAGTTGTCTGCCTCCTCTTCGTCATCAACCTCATCCTCTCCCACAAACTGGGAGATGGACGGCATCGGAAACACGATTGTGCCATACGAAACGGGAAAGCAAGAACATGGTAAGGAGAAGGAAACCAAAGCTGGAGCTAAGAAGGCTGCCAAGTCTGAGTTTCCTTGCCGTTTTTGTAAGGAAGTCTTCTCCTTCTTAGGTGGCCTTCAGGCTCATATGCGCCATCATCTGGGTGCATCGCCATATCAGTGCACCATTTGCAGCTACGCAGCTCCAGACAAAGCAACTCTGATCCGCCATCTCAGAACACACAGTGGCGAGAGGCCTTACGTCTGTCGGCTCTGTCATTACCCTTTCACTGTCAAAGCCAACTGTGAGAGACATTTGCGTAAGAAGCACATGAAGAACACCCGTAAAGACATTGAGAAGAACATCGAATACGTCACCACTACTAGTGCCAGCAGTGTGGTTGGAGGAACCACGCTAGACCTCCTGGAGACGGCCAGTACTGGCAACAGCTCGTGTTGTTATTGTGGCGAGGACTTGAAAAGTTACAGAGCGCTTCAGATTCACTTAAGAACACACAATGGGTGTCAGAAGAAGCCGTTCGAGTGCCGTCAGTGTGGCGCAACTTTCCTCGCTAAAAGAAACTGCATTCACCATTTGCTGAAGCAGCATCCAGACGTTCCAGAAAAAGAAATCGAGCAGCACATCAAAAGTCTCGCCCCGGTTGGAGTAGAACCCACCGCTCAGACAAATTCTTGCCCTCCAAACTCAAATGGACTGGTCAAACCCGTCATTCTGCAGAACGCAAGAATCCCTGAACCTCTCAACCTGGACCAGCCTTTGGATTTTTCCAGCAAATCGCAGAAAACTGTAAAGGTTGAAGAAACTGCATCCTCACTGCTTAATGACTCAATGGAACCTATCGATCTGTCTATACCCAAGGATGCCGAGAAGAACAGAACAAAAGACCTTGCTCAAAAGTCCTTAAACTATCAAGTAATCAAGAAGGAGCCGTTATCCCCAAGCCTTGAAGTCACTCCTGGTTTTGTCGCAGCTCCAGTTTCGATGTCCAGTCTGGCTTCCGCTCTATCTAGTGACCTCTACAAGCCCTTCACTCGCTTGAAACCTCTATTACCAAAGCCTTCTTCTGGTTCCAATGCTTCCAAAATTCCACCTCTGGTCTCCATTGCTCAGATGGATAAAGTAACTCCATCTCAGATGCTGATTGAGGCCGCAAAGGATACCAAGAGCAATATAAGTTCAATGGTTTTTAGCACACTAAGTGACAGAAAAGATTTTTCGGGACCTGTTAAACCAGAACCTGTCCAGAGTGGTGGTCTTTTGGACAACTCAAAGAGAAGAGGAAAAAAGAGAACTTTCCAGGAGGACATCTGTGATCCGGCCTTGGAAACCAGTAGTGGCATTGACCTGGAGTCAAGTGGAGAGTTTCCCAGTGTGGAAAAGATGCTAGCAACTACTGATGCTAATAAATTTAGCCCATTCCTGCAGCCAAAAGAGAAGGAAATGTTATTGATTAGTGAGAACGTTAAAGAAGGGAAAGAGGACAAACCAAAGAAACCCCCTCAGAGCAAAGGAAAGAAGAACGCCTATTCCAATTCAGTGCAGAAGATGACATGTCCTTACTGTCCTCGCGTGTTTCCCTGGGCTAGCTCGCTGCAGAGACACATGCTAACACACACAGGTGAGCGTCTGAGGAGCTTTATGTTTCCTTGCAATTTGTGCATAATTAAAACTTGTGTGTCTCCACAGGTCAAAAGCCATATCCATGTCCTCAGTGCGAGTCCTTTTTTTCTACCAAGTCGAACTGTGAGCGACATCTTCTCCGCAAACATGGGATGTCTAATCGAGGTCTTCAAAACAGTAGCTCTCGAGATAAACCAAAACCTGATGAGGAATCTCCTGAAAGCACGGGCACTAATGGTCAGTTTTTTTTTATCTTTGTTGTCAAATTTACAGTATTTGTCTGTGTTTTTGTTAGGGGTTCAGTTAGTAAAGGTTTTTCTTTAGAACACAAACTAGTGAATATGACACTCTATATCTAATAAATGGTTTTAACCATTCTAATAAAACATCATAGAAAAGCCTTAACAATATATGGTTCTTGCAACATGGCTGTTATTCTTGCCAAGCATTCACATACAAATCAGTATCATAAGCACACATATGTACTAACTGCATAATACTAGCATAATACTAACTGCAGTTCCTAAATATAAATAAAACATTTTTGTCCATAACTCTGTGCTCGTAAAAATTAAGCATGGCATCCACGTAACAAACGGTAAAATAAAACTGTATAAATGAATGTACAAAGAGATGGAAGAATTTTCATTTCATTTTTTAATTTAGTTTTCTTTTTTATGGTCACGGCAGCAATTATACATGTAAATATGCTTACAAAAAGAAACCTAAAGAATAAAACAATTACTATTATTCAATATTTATAGTAATAAAATAAAAAATATTAAAGACTACAATAAACTTCCAGGGGAAATATAACACATTGTTTTCTTTTATTTATATTACCAAAACATAATGATTCATTCTGCACTTGTTCTTTTGGTACTGTACTGAACTGAAATGTGATTAAATTTATTTAAGCTAGTATATCCCTACAAATCTATAACATTTTTGCAAATTATTGCCTTTAAGTAGCACCTTAATTTCTGGACTAACATGCAAATGAACTTTTGAAATGAGTTTTTTTTTTTTTTCATAAAATCCTTTGTATTAGTGAGTTATTTGTAACATAACAAATGTATATTTCATCTTTAAAAGTAATGTCAGAGCGTTTCAAGTTATGTGCTT
>SOMO01000039.1:2352825-2364342 GCA_028128575.1 Paedocypris carbunculus | reverse complement strand
ATCATAAAAGCCTTTGTATTAGTGAGTTATTTGTAACATAACAAATGTATATTTCATCTTTAAAAGTAATGTCAGAGCGTTTCAAGTTATGTGCTTTTGTTTCATGTTATTTCTTGTCGTTTAAAAAGTACGTACTCAAATACATTTTGTACATATTGTCACTGTTGCTCCCTGGTGAGTTACTGCAGCAGAAAAAAAAACATAAATATTTCTATAGGTAAGCAGGATTTTTTTGTGATTGTTGCGGCCGAAAATGCCAAATGTTGCGTTGGCTTTTTCAAGAAGGTACGGGAAAAGTTGCGTTTTTTAAGACATATTTTTGAGTGTTTTTGCAAGCTTACAACCCCAAAGCACAGGAATTCAAAATTCTTGCAAAATAATTTTTTTTTGTGCAAAATGCAAAGGCTATTTTTTAACCCGGGCAATTCATGGGCAAAAATATAAACCCATTTATTTTCAATTCAACATTGCCCAGTGTAAACAAGTACTGCTATTATGAAAAGGATTTTTTCCCTCACTTAAATGTAACAGCACGGCAGGTACGGAAGCCTCCGGATGCGTGTGGCAAAACAAACCGCCAAGTGGACCAGAATCTTTTTGCTTTCACATCACACAGTAATCGAACCACAATATCATCATCAGTAAATCAATATTGGTAATCGATATCACAAAGTAATCGAACTGACATTAACTGAAATCCTGAATTGGATAACACAGTCATAACATTAATAGATACATTATAGATTATGCATCTTAACATTAACATACTATATAATATAAAGTAATTCAATTACTGACAGAATTCGAAACAAACAGTGACAACTTGATCTATTGAGAAAGGAAGAACACAGCGAAACACAATAAGGAACAGAGAGGCAAGAGAAATTGTTCATGGGAAACTGAGTTTTTTTTTTATTTCAGAAAAATTAGTATTGTGTGGTCTCATTGTACAGAAAACCCCACCAGGGTATTATTCACCTTGATTGCTATGATAACATAATGTGTTAATGTGAACATTTTTTATTCTAGAAAGTACATCTGACACTGAAGTTCCAGCTGCTGGAGACATGGAGGACCTGAGCTCTGCAGACCCCAAACTAGACGGAGACTTTTCTTCCCTGTGCATGGCATCGGAACCACTGGGACAATCAGCCACCGTACAAACCGATTCCAACACAGATCTGAATAACAGACAAGAAACAGAAGGACACACAGAGAAAACTGAAGATGTAGATGACGACTCTCAAAGCAACAAGAGTCTTGATCTGAACCTCGCTAGCAAACTGTTGGATTTCAAGCTTTCTGGAGCAGAGCAGCATCTCACATCCTCTGAGTCCGATGGGTTTCCTCATACCTGTGCTACATGTAAGAAGACATTTCGCCATTCTTCCACTCTCAGCCGGCATCTAAAAAGCCATGAGCAGGATATTCCACCAGATGATGCGAGCAGAAAGGTGAAACATCCTAACCCAACTACAGAGCCCACAAAAGAGCTGGAACAAGAAGATAAATCAGATGATGAAAAGCTGGAGAACAGCAGCTCTGTGTCAAGTGGTGCTGATGAGGAGAAAGAAAGGGAAGACTTGAGTGGTGACGATGCTGATGGTGATGAAGAAGAGGATGAAGAAGAGGATGGTTTGTCAGAGCTTCGGAAGGAAGCTGGTGTCAAAACAGATAAGCGTAAAAAGATCTGTCACGTGTGCAGCAAGCGTTTCTGGAGCCTGCAAGACTTGACTAGACACATGCGCTCACACACTGGTAAGCAGACCCTTATTTAGTTAAAAGTTTTTATTTTTTATTTTAGATGAAAATCAAGTTTCACATCTATGTCTTTACCTTACAGGTGAGCGTCCATATAAATGCCAAATCTGCCATCGCACCTTCACCTTAAAACATAGCCTTGTTAGACACCAGCGTCTCCACCAAAAACCTACTGATGATAAAGGGACTGATGAGGCAGAGTTCAGTGAAGAAACCGATCTGGCAAAACATGACTATGAACTGGATGAAGATAAAGAGCTCTTCTCATCCCGAAGTCACCAGGATGCCTTAGCTGGGATTCAGCAGGAGATCGAATCCAAAATAGAAGAGACGGAAGAAAGTGGAGAATCGGTGAAGCCGCTCCGAGAAGATGCTGACATAAAAATCAGTGGTGATGAAGAACCTTCCAAAGATCTTCAGCCAAACACGACAAAACGGGAGAATAATTCAGAGGAACCTTCTATTTCTGTGGTCTCGGAGGAGTCGCAGTCAGCTCCTGAAGATGTGAAGCTCAGCTGAAGTCCGGCTCAGGAAAACATAGGAAAAACGTGATCCATGATCACAAAAGTCACTGCGTTCCATCTTTGTGCCATTGTTTCAGGCTTCCACAAACACTAGGAGTTGCAAAGTCTGCCCACTGCCAATGTTTGACCTAAACTATTCACAGATAAAAGACTGTAGAACAACCTTTGAAGCAACAGCAGCTTTTCTCACGATGCCTTAAGCAGCACCTATATTTCTGGATTAACGTGTAACTGAACAGTGGTTATTTTAATCTTATTTATATGATTTTTTTTTTATATTGGATCATATAAAGCCTTTATATTAGTGAATTATTTGTAAGATAACAAATTTATATATCAGCATCAAATGTATTATTCTTAAGTAAGATTCTGTTCATTTTAAGACTTATTTTTTTTGTCTTGTTTGAATGACAAGGGCAAATCAAATTTCTGATTATTACTATTTTCTGTGTAATTCGGCATTCTGTTTTGTTTTGAATTCTCATTAGTCACTCGGTTTATTGGCAATATTTGCCTGCATCTTTTCCTCCACGTTTGAGCCTCATGAACAATGCTTACAGAGATCTTTAGGCGGCTGGACGTCTTGAAACGGCCCCTTCTGATGGTATTGAGTGTGAGGCAACATGACAAATGTAAGACTTACACACTGTTTGTATTTTGACTTGCTCAAAGCCTCTTTTCTCTGGTTTTGTGTCTTTATTGTGTGATATGTGACCGTACTGGAAATTCTCTTAGTTTTGCACTAAGGCAGCAATCCAGAAGCTTGACGGCTTTATAATATGGACAAATTGTGGAATTTGTATGTCTTAGTGTGTGGAAGGGCTATAGGTTTATTCTCAATCCAAAATTGTTTCATGCAATATGACACTACATTCTCCAACTGTGCCTTCAACGATTCATTAAATGGCAAAATACAAAACCATGGAGTATTTTGGGAAATCATTATAAATCCTCGCCTTTTTGTAGTTTCTTTTTCATTCTCGTTCTGTGTACGTTTGTTAAAGCCTGTCAGGTGCACGGGTGTAAGAGTGTCTGGATGGTGATATTGTCAGAAAACACTGAACATTTTATGCAGGTATTTATTGATCACTTTGATTTTGAAAAGCCATGTAAGATAAAGGTTTTCTTTTTAATACCGAAATTCAAAAAAATGCTGATCGTTTTGAGGAACCCTGCGTGTTTTTTATTTGCAAATCAACATCTGTTAGTCGGCACACGCAGCTATTAACTGATTCGGCTGTGCTGTTTGAAAGCGTTAAAATTATTAGTTTTTCTCTAGTTTTTTTTTCCACGGGTGTGATGACACAAAGATGTTACTACAATTTGGTTAAATTTTCAATCTCAGGGGCTTTTCAAAACCAATCGTATGTTTCTTATATCATCTCGGGTGTATAACATATATTCTTAGTTATGTTGTAAAATAATAGTCACTACATTTAAGTATATTTCAGTCCAGTCGGTGAGAAACGAGGCTTCAATTTATTAAACACTGTCTACAGAAAGCGTATTGTGATCAGATTTTGTTTGGCTTGTTGTTAAATCAGTTCAGATTGAAAATTAATTCATTTTGTTTTGTTTTTATTCATATTTGTTTGTTCACCCTTGTGTTGATAAATCGTTCAATCAATAAATGTACACAAAGAGTGAGCACTTGTGTTAGTCTGTCTTTTTAAATACACCACTGTTCATGTATTTAGGTTTTTAGCTTTAACTCCCTCTCCCCCTCTCTCTTTACGTTTATAAAAAAACCCAAGTTTATATCGAATATGTTTTTATTTTCTCTGCTGAATAAACTATAAAATAGTATGGTTAAGTGAAAATGAAATATGCGTTCCGTCTGTAGAGAGACGTGTTTTTTGGGATTTGGTGTTTTTCGGCTTCCGTAAACACGTGACCGGAAGCGAGAGGTGCACGTTGTTCGCACTTCTCACTGTTGTTAAGTTACTCGAGCTGTGACAGTTTTTGGTCGGTTCACGTGTTTTTGATATATACTTTTAAACGTTATAAAAGTATCTGAGTTGTTTTTTTCTAACATTAAATAAGCGGAATGTATCAAGTTGTACCTGGGCAGTTTGATGACGCAGACGAGACAGAAAGGTAACGTCTGATTGTTTTATTCCAAATTTGTAAAAGGTAATTAGGGAAAATAAAAACATACCGGTCTGTATTTTTGAAATTTGGTAATTAAATAGGGAAACTTCATTTTAGCAAAATATAGGACCTGAAACATTCTGGGCGTTCACTCTTTTAATATGCTTTATTCAATGAAATGTATTTTATTGTTATTATTATTCAGTCTTTTATTCATATTTTTTAATATACTAATTGTGAGATTTAGATGAGAGATTCGAAGATTAACTCCCCGTGTGTGTGTGTGTGATTTTCCTAGTGGGTATGAAGTTAATCACGGTCCTACTAAACATTCACTGGAAGACAAACAGACTGAAGTTACTTTAAACTCATTCGAGAAAGAAAACTATGATGATGACGAGGAAGAAGAAGAAGAGGATGAGGAAGAGGAGGATGACTGGGATTGGGCTGAATCTGTGGGAGACATTACAAAGCGCTACACTGCAATGAGGGCTGGGAACAATCCGCAAGTATATTTAATTTATACAAGTTACTTTGTGATCCAGTTGAAATATACTCAATATTAGTCCCCAAATTGTGAATGTCACTGAAGCTAATATTCTTGCATGAAATATTTTAATATACATATTTTAATTTTATAATGATTGTTTATTAATTCAAATTTCATACTGTTTCTACTAGGCAAACCGACAAAATTTGAATGCAAAATCACAAAAACTGTCCACGCCATCCGACAAAGTCTTGAGAAAATTTGAAAATAAAATAAACTTGGGTGAGTTTGTTAGTAGTTTACTTTTATGTAATAACTATAAGAAAAAAATGTTTTTTATTATCAGCCTTTTTTATTAAATTAGAAATACCTTCTTTTTAACAGACAAATTGAGTTATACTGATTCGGTGATCAATAAAGTCACTGCCATGCAAAAACAAAGAGAAACCGACACGTAAGTATATCTGGTTATCCACTTTTACCTGTTATAATCATGTACAATATTTAGTGTAAATTTTTTTACTTTTTAGTTTTCGAGTCAAGGACAAATCAGACCGAGCTACTGTTGAACAGGTTTACTTTCTCATTAATGTTTGAATTCTTTTGTTTAGATTTTTTTTATTATAAATCGAATCACTCAGGTTATTTTTTGTTTTGTCATCATCATCATCATTATTATTATTAATAAACTATAACAGGTTTTGGACCCTCGGACACGTATGATTCTTTTTAAAATGCTCAGCAGAGGGGTATTTTCAGAAATCAACGGCTGCATCAGCACAGGCAAAGAGGCAAGTTTCAAAAATGCAATGTTCATGTGTAAAAAGTGTTTATTTGATAAATAATTTAGACAATGTGTTGACAATTCATTCTAAATTTCATTTTGCACAACAGGCAAATGTTTACCATGCCACAACGGCTAAAGGTGAAAGCAGAGCCATCAAAATATACAAAACGTCTATTTTGCTGTTTAAGGACCGAGATAAATACGTCAGTGGGGAATTCAGGTACGTCTGCGGTCTGATGTTCATCACGCTCTTGTGAACTATCAGTTCATTTTTGATTTTGATAACATCATAGGTTCCGGCACGGTTATTGCAAAGGCAATCCTAGAAAAATGGTGCGCACTTGGGCTGAGAAGGAGATGAGAAACCTTATCAGGTTAGCTTTGTCGTATAATCCTGTGTTTTTATTGAATTGTTATGTCAATTTAAACTCCATGCTGTTTCCTGAAGACTACAGACTGCAGAGATTCCAAGTCCTGAGCCCATAATGCTACGCAGCCATGTCCTTGTTATGAGCTTCATCGGGCGAGATGACGTGTATGTGAAAGTCAAAATACACCAGTCATCACTTTTGTTTTTACAACTGTCATTTTTATAATACACTTCTACTGATTTCAATTTCACTGTTTGTGTGGTGTTGTCTTCAGTCCAGCTCCTCTGCTGAAGAACGCCGTCCTGTCTGAATCCAAAGCTCGAGAACTTTACCTCCAGGTCATCCAGAACATGCGGATCATGTATAACGATGCTCGGCTGGTTCACGCTGACCTTAGCGAGTTTAACATGCTGTAAGACAGAGCTATACAACATACCATATCCATCGATCTGATATGGTGTGTGAACCGATGCCTTTTTTTTTTTTTTTTTTTTAATTGAGCAGGTACCATAATGGAGATGCCTATATTATTGACGTCTCTCAGTCAGTTGAGCATGATCACCCTCATGCCCTTGAGTTCCTTCGCAAAGATTGCAGCAACGTCAATGGTAAGATTTTGCATTCTGGCATGAACTTGTAAGATTAAAGCTTATATTGTATTGTGTTTTAACGTTTTTAGAATATTAAACAAACTGCACGTTTTGTTTAGACTTCTTTCAGAAACGTAATGTTGCTGTGATGACTGTTCGTGAGCTGTTTGAGTTTGTCACAGACCCATCAATCACAAGTGAAAACATTAACCAGTACCTCGATAGGGTGAGTGAGCAGCAGCGATATTTTTATACATTTTTATTTTTGTGGTGTCTGTCAGACTCTGTGTGGATGTTTTCTGTAATGTTTTTATTGTGCAGGCAATGGAGGTAGCATCCGACAGAACTTCCGAAGAAAGGTCCAATCAAGACAAAGTCGATGAAGAGGTTTGCTCAGCTATAATCTTTTTATCATATCTGCTCATCTATGTTATTTATCAGCATTTCTGCTTTGAGACATTTTATTATAACTTGTTTTAGAGCTGTATTGATATTCCAAGAATAGTTTTGACTCCACAAAGGACTATTTAGAGGCAATATTTAGGATACAAATGCTTTTTTGGATGCTAATGAAGATGGCATTTGATGGCAGATGTTAGAGATGATAATATTGCTAAAATTCACTGTTCAGAATTTATGTGCAGAGCATTGTACATAGTATAGTGTGTTCAATAGTATAGTATGCATGTACTTTGAGTACATAGGGTTTTACAGGCCAAACTAAAACCAACTTGATTGGTTTTAGCCTTTAAATTAGAAAATTTTAATGAACTATGTGTTTCTCTGCTCCATATAGTTGAAAGGACTTTTTTTACTTTAAACGTGAAGGTTTCCAAGTTTAATCTCCTCATTCCCCATTCACATGTCAAACTGTCTAGTGTTTACATCCTAGAAATAGGAATTAATTAATTGTAATGCATGTTAAATCGATACATTGAAGGTTACAGCTTGCATTCTTTACATTTTTAGAATTTATTTATAGTTTTTTTTTTATATAAACGTAGTCTCCAAACCTTGTACTTTATGTAACATCATATAACAATGTTTAGTTAGTCATTTAAATCAATCAACTTTTCAAGTCTAATTTGGTTTCAAAATTGCCTTTTTTAGCTATTAATATTGATAGAGATGACACTATACAGTATAGATAAATAATATATGTAATGATCGATTGTATCTCATACATCTCATTCACCAATATCACGCAGCACTACTTTACAGATAAGTGACACTTGATTAAGCCGATCAAAGTAAGCGTGAATCTAACATGTTCCACATGAATGCGCCTCAGGTGTTTAAGAAGGCCTACATTCCCCGCACGCTTAATGAAGTCACCCACTACGAGCGAGACGTGGACGTGATGTCGAAGCAAACGGAGGAGAAGACCTGTGAAAGTGTGGAAGACAATGTAGGTCATGCAACAAATGACACATATGAGTCATAAACTGATGTATGTCATGCAATTGTTTTCCTTGCAGATCATGTACCAAACCGTAACGGGACTTAAGAAGGACCTTTCCGGCGTTCAAACGGTAAGGTGAAGCATGTGCTGTGCTTTTATAAGACCATGTGGTGTGCTTATGGCTAAGCAATAGATTAAGACAACTTATGTGGCCAAGAATGTCTTTTATTGCGCTCTCACTTGTGCTTTCTCTGCCTACGTGGCATGTGGGTGGATTAATGGAAATGTAAACAACAGACGCAGCCAAGCTCCAATTTCATGACTAAAGCTAGAAAGGATGAAAGTTCTATTTTTTTAATAGGTACCTTCATTACTGGAAGACTCAAAGGATGATAATTCAGGATCTGAAGAAGACAGTGAGGAGGAGGAGGAGGAGGAGGAGAGTGAAGATGAAGGAGAAACGCCGCAGGGTGATCACAGCGAGACGATGCCACAGGACAGGAAGGTACCCGATGCCCTTGAGAATTGTGTGTAGCCAGCAAATTATCTATTATTCGTCCTGGTCAAACGCGGTAAAACTGTCTTTCAGGAAAAAAAGAAATTGGTCAAAGAAGCTCAGAGGGAAAAGCGCAAGAATAAAGTTCCAAAGCACGTGAAAAAGCGCAAGGATAAAATTTCCAAAACCAAGAAGGGAAGATAAAAGTGACGACGTTGCTGTAGAATTTCATACTCCAAATCAGGAAAGTTACCCTTGTTTATCAGTGTACAATAACTGACAAATAAATAAATGTCTTTACAATAATACTGCACTAGGCAATCGTTTTCTCACTCACTTTGCCGGGATTTTGGTTGAAATGTCTTCTAATACACTGACTGTACAGCAGTTTTTACGACACGTTTCACACTAAGGACATATATTAATGCTTTACATTTAGGGATCGTGCTTAAACATGACTCGTGAAGACAAACTAAGACGCAGATATGTACAGCTTATCTCTTAAAGTGTTAAATAAGACTTAGCGAACACCCTCCACGTAATTGGCCGGCAGCATTCCAGACCTTCCCGTACGCTGCACAGTTCCGTACAGCCAGCCGTCATCGATGGGCTGCACGTTCTGAATGACGTCCCCGTCACGGAAAGACACCTCGTCGTAATCCTGCGCTGTGTAGTCGTACATGGCCCTGTACACGTTCTGCGGCACAGATTCACCGAGTTCTATTTTTAACACTCAAACGAATCTCGAGGCTTTGTGTGAAGGATTAAGGTGAAGGTGTCTCACCAGGCCGGTGCGCTGCGAGCGAAGTGAGCGCATGCTGGTCTGATGCATGTAGCTCTGCCCCAGGGTGTGGCTGCTGGGGTAATATGCTCCAGGAAGAACCGGTGCTGAAAAATACACCAGGCTTGACAGTGCTTTTTGAGTTTGTGTGTCTGTCGCTCCGTACCCACTATGACGCCAGGCCTTCGATCCATCTCCATGATGTACTGGTGAACGCCTTTGTGCACACTGCTCCCCAGCATCTCCTGCTTGGATCTCATTGGATTCTGAAGCAGGTATGTTCCTCGGATTCCCTGCGTCACGCCGTGCACACCTGTCATCTCAAAGTCTTTCTGGTACTTGGCCTGTGAGAATGGATTTTGTATGTTTTGGTCCTGTAGCTGTACTGTCTGGATTCAATATCTGGAGTATATTTTTGCTGTTGTTTTTTTAGCTTACATTACTGATCTGGTCCTGTGCTTTTCTCAGTCGCTGAAGTTCTGGAGTGTCCAGGACAAACTGGAGGCCGCGGCCTTTGCTCTGTTCAAAGTCTTTTCTGTATTTGGCCTGGAAAGCAAGAGAAAGCTGATGGCTGCTGCAAATTAAGACTTTTGCCAGAGAACATTTGAAAATCTAAAAAAAATATTATCTTGTAATTTAAAAAGCCCACAAATGGATGATTATTATTATTATTATTAGTAGTAGTAGTAGTACTAGTAGTGTTATTCATAATAGCAAATGCTGTAATAGTATTGTTATACTTCCCTAAAACGAAAAATTTAGAAAACTACTTTTTTTTTTTTTTTGCTTTACCAAAATATTACGTCTGATTGTTTTTAGATGTGTTATGTCTTATTATTTTTAAGCGTAAAAATCTCTTCACTAAACTAAACTTCTGTCAGTGTGCCAGGTTCTGTTGGCAGTGTCTTCTCTGTTGCCAGGTGGAGAAACCGTGGGTATCAGCCAATGCACCACCGAGTAGACAGCTGCCATGCTTTCTCCATGCTGACCTTAAAGTATAACACCCCTGCCATCCAAAGCACTCTCTGGGCCAACAAATGACTCATTTCCTTGTTCTTTATCATTATTAGGTTTTTGGTTATTGAACTACTAAAACATTACACTAAGTAAAGCCTCATCGTCTGATTGTAGTGTTGATCTTGCCTGACTTTGGAGTTCACTTTGCTGCTTCAGCCGCAGGTTCTCAGGTGTGTCTGCCACTATTGTGAAGGTCTGTTTGGGGTAATGCCTGTATGCAGAAGGAAAGGGAACACAAAGGACATTTGCTGACTTTAAATACAATATAGCAAATTGTGTTTGTATGGAGTGCGGGGTGTGTATTTTCAATGTATAATATAAAATATTTCAAAAACGTAAAATCTCTGTCTTACTGATTACACACACACAAAATGCGAGGTTAAATTATTTAGAAGATTTTACTTTGATACACTGTGCAAATGGGATCTATATACACTGTGCAAATGGGAATTATATCTTCTGATAAAAATAGTGTTACTGATAATATAATAACAATTATTAAAATTATTTGAACGTACGCGTTGCAGTACGGCTTCTTGTCGTATCCTTTGTAGTTGTTCATGTTGAGAGTCATTTTGCACACCTCGCAGTGGAAGCATCCCTTGTGCCAATACTCATTAAAAGCAGAAAAAAACAATAAATCAAAACAAATATATATATTTTTATTTTTAAAGTATTTCGGATTAGTAAGATTTGAAGACAGTACCTTATCTAGGCAGTTCACTTTTTCCGTCGCGTAGACTATTTTACCACAACGCGCACAATGAGGGTTCATTCTGCGATCTGCTGTGGTTTTTCCCCCACCCCGATGAAATAACAACTTGAGTAGTCTGAGCACTCGTGTGATGCTCCTCGTCTTCCTTCTTACAGGATGCGGCAAGTTAAAGTGGTAGAAGAGTGAATTCACTTGTCCCGAGAGCGTTTGTCAGCGTGTCGTAGGCGCAAGCGAGATACCAAACCTCTCCCGCCGAGACTGTTGGACGAGTGTTAGAGACCTGACCGCGTGGAATAACGGACTCTTTGTATGGGAGAAATAAATAAAAAGAAAAAAAATCCAAATAACGAGTTATCCCTAATTCCATACATTAATCGACTTGAACGCATTAAAATTAAATGTAATTCTAAATACGTTGCTTGTTTTATGTAATGGGAAACGAGAGTAAATAATATTATTAATAATAATAATAATAATAATAATAATAATAAT
>SOMO01000039.1:2293606-2352504 GCA_028128575.1 Paedocypris carbunculus | reverse complement strand
TATTTAATCAATAATAACAATATCAGGAACATTGAAACAGCTAACCCGTATATTATTTGAAGGTTTTAGATAAAAAAGATATGCATTATAATCCCACACTAATTTGTATTATCCTCCCACGCGTTTATGCCGCAGGTGCATTATAATAATCTGTTGTGCGTCCCCGCCGACTTCTGTTACGCGAGTCCCTTTACACTGTTTTAGTTCTGGTTTCTGTTGCATTCCCCGTAGAAGTACAGGGATTATTTGGTCAGACAAGACCAAACTGTGACCATAAAGTAGTTGGATGTGGATTTGTCCTTCCGTGCTTTCGTCTAATCTACCGACTGGTGGCAGCGGGCCAATAGCGTGACGTGAAACATAACATTTACGTGTCAACGCGCTAAAACCAAGCTAAAGCGGAGCTGTCAGAAAGGCAGGAACAATCACATCCAGCTGCTGCAGACACGGGCGCAGTGGATGGCACAGTTACCCGGGCTGCATCGACTGCCTTTATCAGGGACACACGGTTTTGAACCACTGCACTGAGATTCGTAAAGGATCTGTCCATCCCGTTTAGCGGCTTATCGCCATCATCATCTAAACCAGACGACACGCCTTTTTAGACGAGTGATGTGAAACGGTTTTTTTTTTACCCATGTTGTCATAATGGGCTTAATTCAGTCGAGCTCATGGACTGCATTTCCCCGGACAGTTTGAAATTAGCCAAGCCGTGCATGTGAACGAGCTGGTCCGCACATCCAGCCATCAGTAACCTTCAAGCTAACGTCAATGACAGCTAGCCGTTAGCAGGTAGGTGTGAGCCGGTGGATCGGGGACGTCCGAGGGCTTCGCATCCGCCTTCAGGTGCGAGGGATGCATGCATGTGATGCTCTGAACGACGACAGGGACGAACTGCGTGTCCAGATCCGGCGGGGCGCTCCTGATTCTCAACAGCTCGTGTCAAGACATCGCCATAGTGCCACGCTTAGGAAGGGATTTCGTCTTGCTCGCTGAACATGGCCTCTGCCGCCAGCAGCCTTGCTGCATCCATCGCCAGCAAAACCAAAACCAAGAAGAAACATTTCGTGTCTCAGAAGGTGAAGCTGTTCCGGGCGAGCGACCCGCTGCTCAGCGTCTTAATGTGGGGGGTCAACCATTCGGTAAGGCTTTTTTAACGCCTGTGCGGAACGGTTGTATTTGCGTAAAACACACATAATTTATAAAATAGTATAAAAACACACATCAAATTGTGGTGTTGTTGCATATTCTGGTATCATAGTTTTCTCTTTCCTGATACCGGTAAAATGGAACTTTATCAATGGCGTCAAAAGCGACTGGGATAAAAACCCCGATTAATTTGTTTCCGCGTTATTTATCAAATAACTTGAACTTAAGTGTGACTGAAAAGTTGGCATCATACAACTTTGTTTAGAAAGAAAGCAAACTGTCGACTGATCGTTTTATGTAGTATTTTGCCAATGCAGCAATTCGATTCAATAAAAGTATTTGTTTACGCAGATCAGCCGTCAACTAAAATCCCCGACATCTAGACGCATTGCTCCTCAGTCCTCACACACGAATGTGTCAAGACGAAAATAGGATTTCTAGTTTAATTGTATATTTCATATATGACACCATGATGCGCGTGCAGCGCATGTGTTGGATCGAGATGTACAATATGAAATTGTAGTTTCTTTGTGCAAGCAAAAACAAAACAGTTGGCAATATGACAATATGCTTATTTTCCTTGTTATGTAAGACAAAGGTTTCTGTCTGACAGAGAAGAAAATTCAACAGATGGACATGGGAATCATTTGAATCTATTCTGTAATCTCAATTCTTTCATTTATTGAAATGCAAAACGGATTTGCTAATACTAATAAAATGATCCAAAATAAATCAAGATAATGATATTGAATAAATCAAGATAATAAAAATGCTTTTTGAGTTGCTGTTGATAAGTGTGAATCAAGATGGTTGAATACTCACACTTGTTGTTGGCTTGTTGTGTTTTACATTACTGTAGACATATAATTTTTCATCTTTCACAGTCAGTAAGAGCAAAATATCTTTAAATGGCCCACAAAGTGCCTCCAACAAGAGAATTTTAATCACTCTGCCCCTGGGAATGGAAGGTTCCCTCTATCTGATGAAGATTTACAGTAATTGATCTGTTGGGAATCTAAGCTGGTCTCCAGTCACTTGCACGGTCATGTTTTTTTGGTCGCCTTTATAGACAGGAGGCAAACCGTACAACGTTTCTGTCATTTATGTTGTTTGTTTTTTTAGGACTTGTGAGAAATTATTTCAGCTCTCTTAGAAGCTTTTCAATTTCCCCTCTGTTTACTTTTAGCTCATTTTAACTCATTTACTTTCACTTTATTTTTCCTTTTGCAGAATTTAAAGATGCATTTTACAGTCATTTCTTTATTTCTCAAGTCATTGATTGAACACAAATAATGTACCAGCATTTTCCTCCAAAATTTCTTCTTGAATACTTGTAAACCATTCCTAGTTCATTGTTCCTGGTTTCTACCCTCTTAAATGCAGTCTTTAGGAATATCACCTCTGGGTTTAGCCTATTTCTGTCATCGAGGCCACTGGAGCCCATCCCTAGACCCACACCCTTCCGACAGTGAAACTGTGTCTTTCATGGTCCTTAAGATTCATCCCCACCACTCCATCTTGTCTCCCTGCCATAATCCACCACCATCCTTCTCGCTTTTCTCCTTTTAGATTTTTCATCCTCTCGTTCAGCTCAGCCTCAGATAAGCTTTTTGATGTTGATTGCATAATAGTCTCGGAGGTATAACTTAAGTCTGAGGTGAGAGGAAAAAGGCCTTTTACAGTGTGACAGTGACTAGCCTAACAGCCGAGATGAGAAATGGCCCCGGCAAGAGCACGAAACGGAACAAATCCCTGAAAGCCGACACACATGAAACTACTGCCTGATGCCCTTGATGTGGATTCATTGTAGCACTGTGTTATGTAAACCGCCTGATAAGCCTTCTGTGTTGACAGATATTAGTCTGCTGAGAAAGCTGGTTTCAGTAATAGTTTTATTTGTTCAGCTGGATTTGAAATGCAATAAAAGGAAGTATGAAATCGGGCCACATATTGTGGAGTGTCTTTCCCACGGATGACATGGTTCGTTCCCCTGGCAGTGACTCGCTCTCTTGCTTGATTAATCTCAATGGTTTTATCCAAATGAAATTGTACGTTGATTATGTAACAGAGAGTATGGGTGGGGGGCTATAGAGCCAATATGCCACATACAATCTATATGTGAATTTAATTACATCAGCACAGTCCATGTTAGAAGAGGAGCAGGCTTGAATATGTACAGTGACAATGCCATTGTTTAGTTTACATGTATGTAGGTCAAACGTGTGCATGCACTTAATGTATATACATATACATCTGTACCTCGGATTATGAATTTACGTCATTCCTGGAAAACGGTCTTTGAGATATGATAGAACTTCACACGGTTTGCTCACTCACACAGTAATGCACATATTAAATCTTTTTTAATGGTTCTATAATGCAACATGTATATTTTATTCCTTCTAGAAGATGTTAAAGAGTGAATCATTTAGGTTAAATAACTAGGCATTTGACTCCAATCAATTTTGAATTTAATTTGCACTAAGTTTTTTGGGAAACATTTATTAACTGGAAAAATGTTTATGCAAATCTGTTTTTTAGATGTCAAATATAAAGTGTCAGTAAAGGTGCTTTAAAACTTTAAATTGAATTAGGGATTGAACTGGAAACTTTAAACGGAAATAAACATTTAGTAATCTAATATTTTCCTTTGTACAAAATAAACACTTCAATGGCTTTGGTTATTCTGAAATAACAAAAAAATCTCAGCAAAACCAAAAAAAGTTACATTGATTTTAATAGTCCACATGACCTAATAATAATTGAACAATAATGAGACATGAGTTTCATTTATAATAACTTAAACAAATTGGATGCGGGATGTGTGATAACTGTTGTGAGTTGGTGTCCAACATTTTTTATGTGAATTTACGTTTAGAGAAGTGAGAAGATCCTAACACGTACACAGGAGGTTCTCTTTCAGACTGATTTTTTTTTGTGCAATAAATTTTATAATTAAATTTTTCTTCTTCGCTGACGCTGAAGATGCTGTGGCTTGGTCTGACAAACAGCATCTATTCTCCAGTCCTGTAATTTGTTCAGATTGTTAATCCTAGCCTCAGCGTTCTCTTATTGCTCTGCTTCCTTCGCCTTTTACGTATCTGACTCTGCTAACGTCCCCTTAGATCACTAATCTACTTTTATCTTGGCCTACATCTTGTCTCCGTCTTTGTTTCTTCCTCTCTAGAAATCTTAGCTTTCTCAGGAAGAAGATCTTGACATGGGATTGTTTCTCAGCATTTTTGCAAACGCTCAGTTATCGTTGGTAGAGTTATAAACATAAGTATGGCGTTATTTTTCAAGTTATTGTAAAATCAAACTTGGTGAACTTTACATTTAAAGTATTTTACCTTCATTTCACCTATTACTTCTTTATCACATAAATACCATATGAGCATGTTATGTGCAGTAGCGTACTATTTTGTTATTATAATGGCTTCATATTCTTGTTCTCACTAAATTGGTTTTACTATGTGTGTGTGTGTGTGTGTGTGTGCTTGTGCATGTACAGCATGCATGATGTATGTGTGTGTTTATACGTTTACGTAAAACATAATTAGTTTAATTTTTTTATTTGTAAATAGAATAATTAATTTAAAAGTTCACACTAATTTAAGAAACACAGAGGTTCGTTTATTGTCAGAAATCTGTGTATTATGAGAAAACAGCACAAAGAAAAAAATGTACAGGAAAAACATGAACAATAGCCGCCTGTAATCAATGTTTTTTTATTTAGTTGATAAAGTTTCAGTGATTCCACATCCTGTTTGTGATGCAATTTTGATCAACTGCATTCGACAGTACAGTACAGTATTTAACAGTACAATTGTTATTTCAATTTTGTAGAAAAACATTTTTTTACAAAATTAGTGATTGAGTGATCAGTCGAAATGATGGCTATTGGCTACATATCTAATATCTAAAAAAAGATTTCACTAGAATATCTAATTTTGTGTAAACAAGGACTCATAAATAACGGAAAGTCATTAATGTTTATATATCAATTAAAATTGGTAAAAGAACATTTTTAATCCTTAGTAATACAATTTGTTTTCTATTTTATGCTAATAATGAGCCTTTAACAACTATCAACTATGCACGACATTTTCTACTGTGTTTTCTCTCATTTCCTGTCATTTTTAATGCATTATGGTGCTGCATAGTGGAAGAATCTCTCTCGCTGAGTGAAATTCCTCTCAACAGACTGACGGTGCAGCAGGGACAGATGGAGACACAGGAAGACGGGCCGAAATAACTCGGTGTGGGATGAGAGGCAAAGTTTGGACCTGATAGATTCTCAACTATAATATTCTTATACTGTAGTTTCAAAACATATAGAGCTGATCTCAATGGAAGTTCCATTATCCATCAACTGTCTCGCAAGTGAAGTCATGCATGCAGGATCGTCCCTGTACGGCCACTTGGCTTGTGTTCATTCAATTATTTAGTCTGATAAAAAATGGAAGCACACAATCCAGCCAGATAAGTGGTCCTGACCCTCCTGGCAGCGAGTCTGTTTTCTGCTGCCGCTGCTGCTGTTGTTCGTGAGGAGAGATGTTTCTTGGCAGGACTCCTGCAGTGCACCACATTCTGAGCAATGGCCTCCGTCTTGCAGACAATTATGCCAAATTAGAGAGTCTGTTTATTTTTTACATTTTAGGGCAGTGGTGTCAAACCTCTCATAATATTTCAGAACTTGACTTTGGTCTGATTTTTCCGCGAGCAACCATCTATATGAAAATTAAATAGCTGTACTGGTAATTAAAGTTGCCGAAATGTGAGAGGGGGGGGGGGTCAATAACATGCATATGATGCTGTGTGATTCTATTAGTCTGACATTGGCAAATTTTTATCAGAAGCCTGTTTCAGAATGTTTGGATCAATATTTCTCAAGCACAGCACTAATACACATCGCAGTATGACCCAGGTTTTCACTATCTTTGTGCTTTAAATACCGGCCTTTTAATATGGTGCACCTTATTGCAAAAAAAAGGAGTTGCTCCAATTTTTAAAATTGAAACTATATTTAAAATTTTCCTAGGGACATGTCTAGTGATATGCTTGGTTGAAATATTATCTGCTTGTTTACTTGGTGTTGATTTCGTTTCAGATTAATGAACTCATTCACATCCAAATACCTGTTATGCTGATGCCTGATGACTTTAAAGCCAACTCTAAGATCAAGGTGGACAACCACCTCTTCAACAAGTAAGAGATCTGTGTGAGAGACGAGCAGAGGACATTAAAATGAGCTTTGAAATATTCCTCTTTTCTTCTGTGTCAGAGAGAACATGCCAAGCCATTTTAAATTCAAGGAGTACTGTCCTCTTGTCTTCCGCAATCTGAGAGAGAAGTTCTCCATTGATGATCAGGAATTTCAGGTACGTATTGAGAACTATATACCTATGATCAATTGTACGAAACGCTTTCTTTTTAATAGTTTCATTAATTAGCCGCTTTTTTACATGGATTTTCATAGTGGGCTGTCAATGCTTATTATTTTTATAAGCAACTTACTATTTTTTTTTTTAAATAAACTACATATATATATATATATATATATATATATATATTGTGAGATTTTATTTGTATTTTATAATAAATATATACAGTATGTACGTATATTAAATTTTTTGCATATTTCAAAATCACATTTAACGAGAGCGAGAGTTTTATTAATTTAGAACAAGACAATTTAGAGAAACTTTTTAAATTCTAGGAATCCTTATGACATCGTTTAAAATGTGTGTTCTTCTAGAATAATACTTTTGGAATGATTACGGTATTTGTATTTAATTACTATTTTCAGTTATTTTATATTATATATTGTTTATTTTCATATAATTTGTTTCCGTTAATATCTGTATCTTGAAGCCAAACCAGTCGAGAGACACGGATCCTCAAACGCCAGTGTCTCGCACTAATCTACTGTAAAAGCACAGGGTTACTGTAAAAGCACAGGGTTTTCTCTCAACTGGAGAGTAGGAAATCCACACAGGACTCATTTCCATCCAAATGAGCGGAATCTGCCAACACATTTGTGTCAGCGATTGGGTCAGACGGCACAGTCTGGCATTCCAGGCCGACTCCAGACTGCAGTCTAGGAGAAGTGCCAGTAGTTTCTCTCCGTTTTACTGAACCAGTACGGCGCAAGCTTGTCCGTGTAGGCAGTGTGAAACTTGTCACTGTTCCTTTCCTCCGCCACAGAACTCTCTGACACGCAGGGCCCCAATTCCCAGTGACGCTCAGGGCCGCAGTGGAGCTCGCTTCCACACTTCATACAACAAAAGATATGTCATCAAGATCATCACCAGCGAGGACGTGGCAGAAATGCACAACATTCTTAAGAAATATCACCAGGTATGATGACAAAAAAGCATCCAGAGGAGCCTCCTGTGATGGGAATGATGATTTGCTCTCGCCCTGTGTAGTATATAGTTGAGTGCCATGGAAACACGCTGCTTCCTCAGTTTCTGGGCATGTATCGCCTCACGGTGGATGGAGATGAGACTTACATGATTGTAACTCGCAATGTTTTCAGCCACAGGCTTCCTGTTTACAAAAAGTATGACCTGAAGGTGAGTGATGCTACAAATGTAAATGAAAAATTTTAATTATAAATAAATATAGAAATATAAATAATTCCTTCACCCTGGAATTTTAATCTGGACAGCAAGATTAGGATGGCTTTGATAATCTATGGCTACAAACCTACACTTTATGCTGTTTGCATTATTCAATAGGTGTTCTTTAATTATTTATTTTGATTCAATACAACTATACAGTATTGTACACAATAATTTTATTAAAATTACATTATTCTTTTCCTTCTTTTACTAGTACATTATACTTCTTTTTATATTTTATTTGCATTCTATTTATTCTACGTTCTCTTTTCCGTATTTTTAAAATTTATATTTTAGCTTTCTTGTTCTCAGATATTACTGTATTAATTTTGTTGTAAATGACACGTGAATTTGAATAGCAACCAATTGTTTTTTTTTTTTTCATAGGGATCAACGGTGGCCAGAGAGGCTAGTGATAAAGAAAAGGTAAATGTTTTGTTTTATATTTAAAAAGCAGAGCAAGGTAATTGTGGTGTGACCTTTATAATCAATACATCAATGCCTAAAATGTGAAAATCGGTGCCTCATGTTTGAAAAGTTCAGAGATTTGTGAGAGAATAAAGTAGCTGATACAAAAATCAGCTGAATGGAAAAAGTCCACCANGGATGGATGGATAGAAAGAAGTCCGTAGACAAACAGACAGAAGTAGGTGTGTAGACAAGACGGACGGACGAACAGATAGACGGACGACAGACAGACATATAGATAGATATGCAGACAGATAAAAATATGCAAAAAATACAGATATCAGACAGACTAACTGATAAATCGATAGACCGACAGATACAGCGAGAATGTGTGTACATTTGCATTTGAACATTTATTGATCCGCATGTACATTTGGTTCTCTATGCATGTTAATCTTTGCATGATTATCGCTATATTTCATATCATGTTCTGTAGGTATATATGATGTTCTTTGACAAGCTTCTTTTACACATGTATCATACACAGACTAGATCTATTTCCATCTAATGTTTTTTGATGTAGTATTTTTTTATTTTAAATTGTGATTTCATTCATTGGCAATTTTTGTGTCTTCACTTGTTTATTTCGGTTGTTTTCTCTCATCAATGTAATTCACTCTTCATCTTTCGGGCTCCGTTCAGTGCATGTCCAGTATGTGGAAAGCTCTTATCACCTGCTTGTGTCGTTGGGACTTTTTCTTGGAATATTACGAGACTTTTATACATCAGAAAAAACATTTCCTCAGGTTTCCAACAATAGCTTTCCAGCCTCTTCTGACCTCACTTCTCCCTGCAGCCACGGCCACCAGAGGACGGAGCGCCGTCCAAATCACGCATGAGCCAAAAGCTGCAAACCATCCGGATTGCCACGCGCTTTTACTGCGCCATAAGACACGTAAGGACACAGCAGAGACCTCTACAGATATTTATTTCTGTTCGTCCTCATCACCCATCCATCAGATTCCTCGGGGGAAACTAAACTCCAGCCGAGGGACAATTATATAAGTTTCCTGTTTCGGAAAAAAAAATGATGACTTGCTGTTCAACAGTATCAACTGGAATTCCAACTGTATGCACATTTGAAATGCACATAAATGTGTATATATAGTGTGTCTGGGCGTATGATGATGCTTTTGTATACCGACTGTCTTCTTACAAGAGAATCATTGGTATAAACTGATGATTTAACCATTGTAATTTTTATAATTTTTTAACAGTCCTAATGTGTATCAATTTTCCAGATTTTACGTTTTAAATATTTGAATTATTCCATCTTACTTTGAGATTTACTAGCCCTTGCAAACTGTCAAGTTACATCTTGAGGTTTATCTTTTTATTTTTCATAAACATGTTGATTTTGCCTACAAAAGTGCCTTTTTTATATAAATCAATACCAACCATATCTCATGTCATTTTTTGTGCCGATAAATTCGCTGGGCTTCAACCATCAGCCGTTTATCATCACGTTCCGTGCTGTTAATTCATGTTCTTTGTGCGCCAACATAAAGTCGCAAAGTGTAAATTTGACTTCTTCCAGTTTTGCCGACAGTTTTGTTGAAATGGTTTCTCATGCACTTAAACATTTTCACACAACAGACCAAGGAGCTTCCAACATACAAAGACAACGACTTTATCAATGATGGCCAGAAAATCTACATCGACGAGGAGAACAAAAAAATGTTTCTGGAGAAGCTAAAGAATGACGTTGAGGTCTGTTTGTCTTGCTCATTGATAAGTATTATTTACTAGTCTCTTCTACTTACCAATAACAACTACTCTGTTGTGCTGAGTGTTTTATTTATTTCATTTAATATTTTATTTTATTCTTTATTGCAGTTCCTGGCTCAGCTAAAACTGATGGACTACAGCTTGCTGGTGGGAATTCATGATGTGGAGAAGGGGGAGCAGGAACAGCCTGAAGAAGAGAGTGAAGACAATGATGCTGGAGAAGAAGAGGGGACGGAGAGTGATGGAGGGGCCACTGGCTCCCCACCCGACAGCCCTAGCAACACTCTAGACAGCAATAAACCACTTGGCCCTGGAGAGTTTGACCCCACTGTTGATGTGTACGCCATGAAGAGCCACGATAGTGAGTACACTTAGAACATTCTGTTTAATACCTTGCTAGTTTTTATTTTTTCTTTGCCCTTCCAAATAACTGGACAGTACAGTCTGATGAAAAATGTGAAATGTACAGATTCTAGTTTTTCATACGAGTAGATTTATTTTGGTATTAGTATTTGTTTATTCAATAAGCATGTACCATTTAAGTTTGTGCACCAATGTGTGGGTGTGTGTGTGTGTGTGTGTGTGTGTGTGTGTGTGTATGTGTGTGTGTGTGTGTGTGTTTGTCTGTTTGTCAGGAAAAGAAATAACATTTATTTACCTTTTATTTTTTAATTGTATTTTTATTTTAACACTTATAAGTGCTTACAATTGATAAAAAGTATGGAATGCTGAAAAGCTGTGGAAGTTACGATATTATAAAAGAATTTGTGAAAAAAATAACACTTGTTTATTCACTCGGTTCATGTTATATTCTGTTTATAGACACCATGAATAATTACGTTTGTGAACCAAATGTATGTGTTGAACAGCACTATTGAAATCATTCTTTATGAATAACCCTGTATTTAATAATTTGCATATATAATATATTTGCATAGTACTATATTTTTGTTTCACGTATGGGAAAAGAGCTGCCAATTGCATACTGTAATCCAGCTTTTCATGTAACGTATCATAACAGATGCTACTGAAATGAATCAGCTGAAACGGCTATTTTCATCACAGGTGCCCCTAAAAAAGAAATCTACTTCATGGCGGTGATCGACATTCTAACTCCATATGACACAAAGAAGAAGGCAGCTCATGCTGCCAAGACCGTCAAACATGGGGTAAGACTCCTCATCGCCATGACGACCACATGTGCAAAACCATCAGCTTTATTTACAACTGTCTTTTCTCAGGCAGGGGCAGAAATTTCCACCGTGAACCCTGAGCAATACTCAAAGCGCTTTTATGATTTCATCACCACCATTCTGTGCTAACTTCTGGTCCTGAAGACCCCCGGATGGGCACATTCAGCTCCAATATCCTGGGAACTCTTCAGTTTCCAAACACGTCAGATCAGATGTTTTTGTTTACATCAAGTTTTCAGTAGACTCCATGTGGTTCCTATGAGGTACACGTGATATAGACATGAATATTTACTGTTCTGTACTTTTGTGTTCGATATTGTTGATTGCGAATCAAGTGGTGTTGTTTGTGCCCCGATGCGAAAAGCTGCTTCATATATGTCATGCAAAAGAAAAACTCTTAAGACAAGACGTTTAAAATATCTATGCTGACCTATTCTACTAAAATGACCCCTGGAAGCCACAATTTGACCTGTGAAAGCCGAGATGATAGTTTCTTGCGTTGAGCTGCAGGCAGGACGTGTAGATTATTTTCTATTAGTGTGTGAGACTGCAGCAATGGATTGGGACGGAGGGATCTGGAGGGTTTCCACAGGCTCCGCACATGTAATATTTAATCACCTTTCATGCGGATCCTTGCGTCTCGCAACTGTTTTTGCACATTCTAATGCACCAAAATATTTATGCAATAGATTCGGGTTGGACGAGAGACTTGCGGGGGCCGGCAATGGTAGTGATTCACTGAGTAGGTGGGGCTACACAGGCATTGCCACAATTGTATTTTTGAAAATGAAAGGAAAAGTTCTGCCTGTTTTGAAGGCTTTTAATTAGATTATAGATACTAAAGTAATTCAAAAACTTTTTTTTAATTTCTTTTTATGCTGATGTTAGCACGTTTACAACAGGCTGTTCTCGTGTGAGAGTAGAACACTGGAGTCTTGAAGAGTTTCACTTGCACTGTAAAGAAGACGACATTGCGGCCTGTCGCTGGGCTTTACCATTACACTCTCTCTCTTTCTGACACACACTCTTACATGTTTTTTCTCTCTATTCTTTCTTTATTTTTTCTCTCTCCAACACGACTCTCTTTTTGTCTGTCACAAACACACAGTTTAAATATTTTTTCCATACTTTTCTAACACACACTTTGTTTCTCTCTCTCTCTCTCTCTCTCTCTCTCTCTCTCTCTCTCTCTCTCTCTCTCACTAATACTCATACACTCACTCTCTTTCTCATGCTGACACAAACTTTACCTTGCTCACTCTCACTGACACACACTCTCTTCTTCTCTTTGACACAACAATCTTCTCTCTCTCTCTCTCTCTCTGCTCTCACTTTCTGACACACACTTGAACTCTCTCACTGACATATACACACAACAGCATATACATACATACACACACGCAGTCTCTCTTCCTTTTTCTTTGACACAAACAAAACATGCACTTTACCTCTCTCTCTCTCTCTCTCTCTCTCTCTCTCTTTCTGTCACATGCACTTTCTCTTCCGCTCTGACAAGCTCTTTTGCTCTCTGACACACTTTCTCTTCCTTTCTCTCTGACACACAAACACAGACTTTAACATTCTCTGACAAGCATCTTTCTGACACACCTTTGCTTTGTATCTATTTGACAAAGCAAAAAATGTCTTTCTGTTTGACACACTCTTGAACCCTTTTCTTTTTCTTTCTCTTGTCTCTCTCTTTGACACACATACACGCAAACAAAATGTATTTCTCTTACTCTATTTTCACGCGCACGTACACTTTCTCTTTTTTTATTTACTACTGTTGTTGTCCTTTCTTATTCCACAGACCTTTAGTATTATGAAATAATACTATTTCTAGATAAATAACTAGATATTGTAAAATGTCTTTGTCTGCAAAATTGTTTGCAAATTTGCCCTAAATAATCTGTAGGTGTTCGAGTATTGACATGTATACACTGTGCGAGGGTGTGCCTTTCTTACTCTGAATTATTTAATTTTGTATTTAAATCATTTTTTAACAGAAAAGTTTGAAAATGTTATTTTCTAAAAAAAAAAAAAAAAAGGGAAAGTGAATTATCCTTGACTTGGCTTTGCTGTCTCTGTAAATATGCAAGTGTGTTTGTCCGCAATTATATGACTTAATGTTGCAGTCTCGAAGCTTAAAAAGCTTTTATTTTCCCTTTTTTTGTTTGCTGAAACCTCTTTGACACTTGTTGAGGTCAGTGTAAAATATTTGAGTCAAATAAATCTCTTTTGAGATAAAAGCTAATGATGTTTCAGGTACAAAATGCCTAACCCGTTTCAAATAGTAAAAATAGTATGTTTCTGTGTGTTGTAATTTGTAGAACATTCTAAGTTGATTTGGTGTGTGAACAGAAAGACGTAATAAGGGAATACATTTTTTTTTTCAAATGCCGTCGATGATCTTGTCGCCTGTCTTTGTCAGAACTGTTGTGTGTGATAGTGTGCAGCTTTTCCTTGTGTGTATGAGTGTATTCTAAAAATATGACAAAACACCCTGTTTCATTGCTTAATAAAATAATACATTGCTCAATCTGAGGTTTTTTGTTATATTCCTAATGATATAATGATGTACCACTGTGCCAAAACAAATGTGTGTTTTATGTTTAGCGTTTGTATGGGTTTGAAATAAGGGGAAAAGGGAATTATTTGCATTAATACAATGTCAAAAGCAAATTGTTTGTAAACAATGTATTTTTAGTTATTATATATTATCGCTTGAATTGTGTGATGTGTAACTGCAAATTGATGGGTGCAATTATAAGCTATAATGCAATATGTTTTTAACCACAAGAGGGCATCTGCTGCGCTCAGTGCACGCACGAAATAATTATTTTTGAATACGCTTGAGACTGAATCCGTTATTGTTATTCTACTATTAAGATATTAAACTATTTAACATTGCGGTAATATGTTGTGTTTACAGTTGTTCCATAACTGTCATGATTAAAAATAAACTACGGTTCGAAAATGCATGCTTAAATTTCGTTCGTGACAGTCTTTCATGTTCGTTTAAAAACTTTTTTTCCAACGGGCATTTTTTTCCAGTTCATATTAAAATACAAACCTGTGCTAAATACTTAATCGTAAAATACTTGTGCAATTAACGAAAACGGCCCGTGCGTTTTTTTACTTGCTTGCGCCTCGGCGGATATTGCATTAGAAATAAACAAAAACATTTAAATGCATTTCGGAAGTCACGTCGTTTAATTGTCCCCAACTGTAGTTCAACCTAAAACGTGTGACCCTAAATGACAATCGATAATTGTAGCACACAGCAAGCAAATAATAACGGCCGGGTTTGAGAGACAAAATAAAAAGCGGTACTCGATTAGCAGGTAGCCTTTTGTTTAGTTATGGTTTGTTTAATCTAGTTGGTTTGAAGAAAGATTGTTATTTGCAAAACGTTATTTACTATTAATCTAAACTGGCGCTTTATAATGTACGATTTTAGGCCGCACACGTGCGGTTTAACAACGACGGATGAAAAAAAATCATTTAGACGATTTAGTAACAATGCAAAAACGTTTATTTGGACAAAAAGTATTGTATTGTACGATAGTAATACATTGACTGTAACAAATAAACCGCTTCAAAGCAAAGTATCTGGCCTGAAACGGTCTTTGAGAAAGCCGAAAGTAAATTAGCGATCCACGTAGTCGTTCCCTTGTACTGTGTGTTCTGTGCTTATCCAAATACAGAGTCAAATAAAGCTCACGTTTCTTCGTGGACTCAACTGATGCTACACAAAGGAAAACAAAGGCAAATGAGATTTACACATCGCGCATCGCAGTGTACTTTATTTGAGACTTCATGGACAAGAAAACGATTTATATACACGGATTTTCTAATCTAAAAGAACAAGACATGAGTTTATAAAAAACAGCTAGATACATTCTCCCGCTTGACCTTCCCTCAAAGTTCTCTTCACAACATTGGTTAAGTCATAGTAATTAATACAAAAAAAATAACACAAACAAGGCTGTGTTACAGTCACACCTAAAATGATATAAAATTTGAAGAGGTGGTGGATAAAGCATCTACATCACAGCTCTGGTTTCATGGCTTTGGCATCCACAGAAAGTCATCCAAGAGAACTTGACCCATTGTGAGAAGCTTTGCAGACTTTGCTGTTCAAAGGAGCCGGGCCGTTTGGGCCCGCTTTGGCAGAGACTCCATTGATGGTGGAGATGTGAGGAAAAGTGTGATGCGGAGACTGGACCGGAGTGCTGGGGCTGGGCATGGAGGAGGATGTGGAGGGAGCAGCAGCGTTCGGGCTGTTTGGTTTGTCACTACTGGAGTCACTTTCTGTGTCAGGCCTTCTGCCACATGTCAGATCATCCCTCGGGTTGGTTAGCTTCATCTTTTTGCAGCCGGGCCGAACTCTGTATTTCAAAGGCAACGGTCCGTTCTGTAAAACATTCCCCTATGTTATTTCCCCGATTTAAAACAAATAAACATGATTAAAGATTTGAATGACAACAGAGGTATATCTCACCCTTCTCCATGTGTAGATGTATGCAATGTCCATAAGAGTGTAATAATCTTTCAAAGGCTCATCTTCATACATGACTTCAATCTGAAAGAAAATATACTCTTATTTACTACGTGAAAATATTTTCACAAAAATGAGAGAGATGAAATCAATTAATTTAAAGCAAGTTCACCTGAAAAGTACATGGGATGTCCATTTTACTTCGAAGAAATTTTCTGAGATGCATGACAGTCATAGCAGCAGGGCATTGTAAGTACCGCTTTACATTAACCTACAGAAATTAAATGAAATTAAAAAGTGAATTAAATAAATAAGAGAATTATGGTTCTTAATCAATCAACAATAAATTTAACTACCTCTTTCGTAGTTTCTTTTTCTTCACCCTCTTTACTAAAAAAAAAAAAAAAAAAACACAAGAAACATGAACCCATGTTTATCTTCAAGGGAGGTCACTGACATTTTAACTTAAATATTAAGAACTGCCTGATTCACAAAGAAAACCTACTTGTTCTGACCAAAAAACTCAATGGACAGGCTGATGATCTCATCATCAGCAATGATTCTTTTGTCTTCATCTGCCACCTCTCCCCGATCCTCATTAGAACCATTGGTTGCTAAAGTACAGAAAACACTCGTGTTGTTACATAAAAAAAAAAAAAGTTTGGTCTATTGACATCTTAAATGTCTTTTTTTTTTTTTTTTTTTTACCATCAACTGGGTGCTCTGCATAAAAATCTCGTCTTCTTTTCATTTCATCTGAGAACAATGAAAGTGATTACAAAAAGACAATACACAGAATCAGTTACACAAAAACATGTTTGACTAAATTAATTAAATGAATGCATGATACCATTTTGAAGAAAAGTGTTCATCCATAATATTAAATACACAGAGTACAAAACACCTTAACACGTTTTCGTTGTACTGGTTACAATTACAGTAAAATCTGTTCATTTTAAAACAAATACAGCATACTGTACTCACTTTTGAAAAGACCAGGCACCAGCTTGTACACAATGTCTTGGAGGGTCTTATCTGACCTGAAATATAACCATTTAGTTTTAAGGATCGAAGTATACAAAAAATAAAAAACAAGAAGTCTCTTAGTTAAATCATCAACATTAAAACAATAAAGAAAAATGCACAACACAAAATACTTTACTTACAATACTTGGAGTTACAGAGCATCCAAACCATTACCTGATATTAAGGAGAGGTTTTGTTTTATGAACCTGGACATCGCAAATTGGACAGTATTTGCTGGTCTCCAAATAGCGCACAATGCACAGTTTGCAAACTGTGGAAACAGAAAATAATCCGCCGACTCAAAGAGATTAGATTAATCAAAGCGACGCCGAACAATCAGTGTAGAGTTTAAAAAGAGAATTTCATAATCTGTGATGGATTTTAGACTTACAAGAATGCAAGCACTCCACAATTGTGGTCGCGTCGATGAAGTATCCGCCGCATAAAACACACATCAAATGAGGATTGAGCTCCGTAATCTTGATTCTCGTCGTTCGGTGCATTGTCATCTGTGAACTCACTAGCCTAAAAAAAGCACCCGACAACGCATTAATTCAGTGTATAAATGACCCGAAATATAAAAAAGCATCAAGATTGCGATAAAAAAAAATACCAGACTAACAATAAGAGACTTGATTTAACTAAATGTACATAGTTTAGACCGCAACCCTAAAGCAGTCCGAACACAAATCAGATTTTGACTTTCGGGTTGAATGACAGCCATGTGCACTTGCGATGAGCAGCACAGACCGTTGTATTTTCACACTGCAATACTGTTGTTTCCTCTATTTATTTTCAGAAACGTGCACAGGTGAGCAGAAGCAACCCGCTCGCGCTTATTGTTGCTATGACGACGGGTTGGTATTGGCATCGCGCCAGAGGAAAATCATCCGCACGCGATTCACCGGCGGCTCTGATCAATTCAAATGATCCCGAATTCGACCCAGGAACGATAAAAACGAGATCAATTCTAACGGCAATGTTGTGTGGCTAAAAACATGCAGCTACGTGAACGCGGCTGCCATTTTCTAGAAACCCCCGAGTCCGAGCGAGTTCGTTCTCATGAGGCAGAGACCCGCGCACGGGGCACACTATTGTTCAAAATACATTCCAAAAGCCTCGCATTGTCTAGAGTTTCAACGTAAATCGCTTTCGAATGCGCTTAATGGCTCAGAAGTGCGCAGCCCAGCTACCGAGATGCGTGAGCCGACGAAACGTAAACGGAAGCTCGCTGCTGTGATCCAGCCATCGCTCGACTGCAATGTCGGTGTGTGCAATCCACTAACAGGAGGGAATTCTGGAAAAGTCTCGGTGACCAAAACGTCCACCACATCACCCATTTCTTAAGTTTACGGTTTCAAGAAACATTAGTTAGTTCGGAATTTCTGCCAGTTTTTCAACGAAGCAAGTTGAAAATATTCAAATGAGCTAAAATACGTAAAATATCTTTAAATCGTCTCAGTGAGGAAAAGAAAATTAAGACGGTGTTGAATGCATTACAAATAAATAAATAAGCGAAATACATCAAATAAAAATAAATAATTAACAGCCCTGTTTAAATAATCCACAATTTACAACACTGGTTTAGAGGTTTCACCTTTTTTGTACAAAAAAAGTTTAGTTTAGTCCTTTCACAAACTGACAAGAAGACTGACCTGGTAGTAATATATAGTTTAAAGACTATAAAAGCATTATTCTATGCGACAGGCTGAATTTAACACATGATTAGAAAACGCAATCGATGATCTTATAAAGAAAGAATGGTCACGTCAGGTCCAGATGCATATAGATATAGTACACTCCGTTGTATTATATTTAGGCCTAATAACCACCTGAACAGAAGGATGCTGAGCCTGGTAAATGTATATTCGCAACAAATACAGGTGAAGAGGTCAGACGTGACAATAAAAATACTGTATGGCTGTACATTCAGAATTAAAATACTGCTGGAAATAATGCAGCCAGAAACTAACAAAAGCATTTGAGGTAAAGTAAAATTTAATTTGCATGGACATGAAAATTATGGACTTTTGCATGGACTCTTTTTTTGCCTAATTGGATCAACATGCATTTTGGACATGTGACACTTCCAATTCGCTTGACACGTTTAACCAACAAATAAATTGATTAATAACACACACACACATTCCATACAACATATAAACGAAAATCCAGTCTGTTTAAGTCGATATTTGACAACGTCAAAAATGAAAAAGTTTTGATCATCCGAAATCCATGTTGGAAATTAAAAATGAGTTTAAATTGTATTTAAAAAAACACACATTTTATACATTTCGTATGTAGTAACTGGGCAAAAAACAATAAACACAAGTATATATAGCAATAGGCTTGAAATGTAATTAATGTTGAATATTTAATATTTTTCGGGAGGCACATGACGAAACGTCCAGCAGATGAAGATACGGGTTTAAGTTAATAAAACTAGTTGCTGACCATAAAACACCTAAGAGAAAATTTTCAACAGATCTGCAACTGTTACAATACCCAACTCTATAAAATTAGGCAGCTTTTGTTTGATTTTCGAAAGTAAAGAAATAACAGAAAGCGGTCGCCCGTTAACACCTGACTCCGTCTGCCTGCTCTTTACACAGCGCCGACTTTTCAGATTAAAATAAAGATCGAGCGGAACAACCTACAGCGTCTTAACAAAACAGACATATTAGTCGATATGCAGAGAACGCAATACAATACACAGAACATCTTTAGCGAACGCATTGCGGCACATTTTAATAAAATCCATAGCAACATACGAGCGAGACGGGACCCAACATTGTTCCTCTCGGCTCCCGAAAGCGAACCAGAAAACAGACACGATCGAGGCACTTCACTTCGCATATAAGTGCATTGAATCATACATACCAAAATATTTTGCGATGGTTTGTTAGCGTTGTGGTGGCAGACGATGAAACTTGATAGTTGATCAGCAAAAAATGAATGCAGCCGAAGCGGCCATCTTGGAATGAGCTGCAGACGCTGTCAATAGCTCGAACGTACAACCGCCGTGTTCATTGTGGTCTTCTTGAGCAATCGCACGTCTGCTGCCGACGCGTATGGCTTCCAGACTCTTTCCTGCTTTAAACACAAATATCTCCACAGATTCCAGGGAAAGGTGATGAATTTCGGAGGCGTATTTTCCCAGGACGGCGATCTGGAAAACACTCTGTCTGGTGGATCGGAGCAAACTGACACAGTCCCCAAAATGGCTTAGTTCGACCGCCCCGTTCCATCACGTGATTTCATTCCTTACGGGTAGCCTGGGAATTAGTAGTGGGGTGTTTTATCAATAGGGTCGGGTACCCCTCCGACGAACGTCTTTGTCACACCGCACCACCCTCTTCACGATTTTGATGAAGAGAAATCATCGGAAAAACACGTAGTCCGCAGTGAGACGCTTATAGACCGTATGGTGTAAAGAAAGCATCCGCGCAGCGTTAATTCTCGTCCTTGGAGAGAAATCCAAACCTAAATAAAAACGCAAAGCCTTTATTGCTGGAAAACGTTGGATTTTAAATAGAAATTTATTTTGTTTTTTACATCTTCACGTCTATAAATACAATAGCTTGATGAAATGACAACTTGCATGTTTTTTTCAGGACATTTTTGTCTTGGATTATAGCTGAAAGTCACGGCAAATTCTATTTTCTATATTATTACAGTTGCGTAAAACCTTTAACATTTTATGAGGTGCAGAGGCATATCAGCTTTTCTTTACAAACGTGTTAATAGATTTCGATTATACCAATTACCAATTATAAAAGCAGCGGCTGAACAACTATAGATGCTTTTTTTAACTTCGCTGACTAATAAACAGTAATGCCGCATTGAACCACATCCAGTCCAGCGTTAATAGAAACAAGATTATGCCCTTTGACAAACCAGCACATTTCTAACTTCGCCGTTAATATAAAGTAAACTGGCCTAAAATGTCTCTCGATGTTTCGACACACCGCGATTCTTTCCAATAACATAGGGGAAAATGTTAAAAATTGCAAACAGCGAACGCTAAGTGCAAGTGCTGTTTCTAAGCAACGTTTTACATTTCTCAATCCTATGTTAGACAACTCAGATAGATAACGGTAAACATTAGATTTATTTGTGTTTGTCAACCTAACTTTATGCACATGGATAAATAGTGCTTTAACAATGCATAATTTCAAAACGCAGTGCATCCAGTACACTACACAAAGTACACAATCACGCAAATGTGTGTTTTCTGTGTGCATAGGTCAGTAATCAGTAAAAGTCTCTTATAAGAGCGCATTATACGTTCAGCTGCAAACCGCACGTGCGGTCTCCCGTCATGACGTCAGTTGCTCTAATACGCACTTCGACGAAACAAAGAAGCTCGACTTGCTGACGAAAACCCGCTGCCGAACCGCGCCGAGTTCATATACTAAATGTTTAGGCGAGTACGAAAAACACGCATCAGTAGTTTCTCACTTTGGGATATCGCTAAACCTCAGGCCTTATCTCTGTGAATGTCAAAGTAACATGCTATAATTTAAACCAGTCTGTTTGTTTAAGATTAACTTCAGACTATTTTTTACACTCATTATTTCATTGTGTATAACCATGTATACACACGCGGGAATGGATATATGTAAAACATTCTCCTAAAAAATATAGTTTCACCATCACACAAATATTATTTGTACATTTTATATTTATAAAAGTACGGTACGGGCACAAGATGAGCAAACAAATGTCGTTTGTTTTCTTAGATTTCATAGATTTAAAGGATTGTTTAATTTTCTTTGTTATTTCAGTAATTCACAAAAAAGCACATAGACCAGACATGTCTTTTTGCCAGTGAGTTGGTCAATGCGGACAATTAAATAAAACGTAAAATCAAAAGTGTAAAAAAAATCTATTTATCCTATTTTGTCCATCTACTGTCTTGGAGCTTAAAGTCTGTATTGATTATTGAGTACTGATCCAAAAAATTGATTTGTTGAACGGTACCTTTTAAATTACGTCCAATTTGCTTAGCAAATTGTGAATGTACAATTTTCATTATTTGGTTTAATCAGAATAAAGTGTACATGATCATAATTGCGAGATAGGTATGTATTTTGTACAACGGAACACATTTATTAATCCTAATTATTTATTTTTTTCCATTCGATTTATTATAGGATTTTAATCGTGTAATACAAAAACTGATAATGTGCGTTGCATATAGCCTAATACATGCTTAACATAAAAGACAATATTTTAATTGGCTAAGAGGGCTGATAGATTTTCCTTTAGATAAACGCGATTAGCTGTGTGCGGGCGTGCGTTATTGCAAGCGTCCGTGTGAGAAGAAAGTGAGAGTGAACTCGCGCGCGTGCGTATGGAATTATACATAATGTTAATTCATTTGCAGTTTCAGCCTGACCGACGATAATTTAAACTCTTGTTTATTAAGCATTATATCTGACAACTGTCTGATTATATCTGACAACTCATTCTGGATATTTTTCATGTTAAAATCCAAGGAAATGGTGTATTTAATTCTAATATTCTTGTCATTAATATAACCTTTAAAGTTTTCAAAAAAGAACTAATTATTAAAATAGATGAGCTTAATAAAATAGTACCTTTGATCTCTCCAAAACTCAATTTTCTCCAAATAAATAGTTTCGATTAATCAGCCGAAATGTAACATACTTGTATGGAAAAAAAAGAACAAGATTTAAGTCCATTAAGATTTTTTTTGCTGAGGACGACAACAAATTGCTGAGCTGGGACAGACAGACAGACGGACAGGCAGGCAGGCAGACAGACAGACAAACAGACGGAAGGGTGGATGGATGGATGGATGGATGGATGGGTGAATGGACAGATAGACAGATAGATAGATAGATAGATAGATAGATAGATAGATAGATAGATAGATAGATAGATAGATGGATGGATGGATGGATGGATGGATGGATGGATGGATGGATGGATGGATGGATGGATGGATGGATGGATGGATGGATGGATGGGTGGGTGGATGGATGGATGGATGGATGGATGGATGGATGGATGATGGATGGGTTATAAGGTTATAAGGAAGGTTATAAGGAAATACAATTCCTATTGAGAATTTGAATTACTTGATTATTCTATAACTAGATTTTACACACAAGGTAAAAAAAATACATTAATAATACACATAATACATTAAAATTAAATAAATAAATAAATAATTAAAACCTTTTATAAAATGGGAAATAAGAGCGCCGCGAACCCGTTTAATGAGCTAGTAATGAGCAAGTGAACTGAAGGGGGTCTTACAGTAGTGGACAGTGACTGGTCACACTTGTGGCTTTCAAGCTTATTGGCTGTCGCTCTGGCGGCTGCATGTGAAACGTGTCGTGTGCTCAGCTCGTGCAGCTGGAGTTCTCGCAACGGGCCTGTTTCAGCCGAACACACGCCATGCTAAAGTCTTAAAACAGGGGCTGTAAATGGGTCGTTTTCGGCAAACCTTCCCCAGCGTACGAAAACTTTGATCGATGGCTTTGTTCGGAATTGTCGTATGGGTGCTGCTAATAATCCAGCCGCTGCCGACATTTGCATGGGACGCGGATTTGGAGCTGTTCGATTTGGTGGAGGAAATTCCACAAACGTTCTACGAATTCCTGTCTGTGAATCAAGTAAGTCTAGTTTTGCATTCGATCACGTTTAAAAACATGCACGGACGTTTTCCACCTTACGATCCGGGAAACGACATTGAGGGTATTGCCTCTTGTGTATGTTAATTTTTTATCGGTCTGTTAATGGTTAAAGAAATGGCAACCGGTCTCTTTAACGTAACCGACTAGTGCTAATCTGCCGCTGCCTCACGCGGGACCTGGAAGGCGGCGAGTTGGACAAAGAAAGCTCCAGGCTCGGGGCCTGTGCAGGACGACGTGACGTGTCGGCTAAAAACGCAGCGTAGCGCTTGTTAACAGGCTGTTTTTATCGCTTTGTTGTGTAAGCGGTTGCTGAGAGATTTTTAATGCGGTTTCATCGTCATGAAATAACCGTTATTCGTCAAAAGTGACTCGAGTTTCGTTTTCCGACGACTAAAAAGCAGCTGCTTGGATACCGGTATCAAAGACAAACAATAATACCGATAAAACTAGTATTAACAATTACTTTGTTTATATCCAGCACTATATTCATGGCCAATACGTTTTAATATGGTTGCTAAAGACAATGCAGTTTATGTCTAACTTCAGGTTAACTTGTGGCATTTTGTTGCCTTGTACTGTATTTGTACATGTGTAATGACAATAAAGGTGAGTCTAATCAAAACTGGACACCAATCAAAACATTTCCACTTTTAAAGAGTTGTGTATTTCCTTAAGGGTAGGGTTTACCGGTATTTTACCACAATTAGTGTGAAAATAACAACTGCTCTCTTTTAATGCCATTGCTTTTAAATTAGCCATACTGTACATACTACAAAACTGTGGTTATACATGTTTCTTTTACATCAGAATTAATTTTGTGATACCAGAATGTATGATCACTGTCTTGTTCTGTTTATCACAGGATGCTGCTCCTTTAGAGATCAGGAAGGCTTATAGAAAACTGTCCCTGACATTACACCCCGACAAAAACAAAGATGAAGATGCAGAAAACCAGTTTCGACAGGTACATTTTATTACCCATGTTTACTATTATTTTGAACCTGTGAATTGAACCTCATGTATTGTGTGTTTCTTAGTTGGTTTCCATATATGAGGTTCTCAAAGATGAGGAAAGAAGACAAAGGTGAGCAACAGTTTATAATGTGACTTCATCCCTGCACAATTTGTAGTGTCCTTCAGCTGGTGCCAAACTAGGAGGCTAAAGATATGGATTGTGTAAACATGGGTTCTGGATGATTGTTAAATATTAACGATAGAGCAATATTGGCTGCATAATTCCAATTTACTTCCAAGGAAAAGATAGGGTAGTTGTGGCCTTATGGTAAGGAGTTGTACTTGTGGTTAAAAGATTGCAGGCATGAATCCTAGACCTGTAGGTCATTGGGCAAGACATTGACCCTTGGTTGCCATGGTTTAAGGCTACCCACTGCTCTGAGCTTGTGTGTGTTTGTGTACACTACACTAGATGGGCCTAAGAAAGTGCTGGAAATATCTATATAATTAAACAAAAAATAGAGCCATGGCATGGTAATAACAATGGTGTGCACCATGAGAATTATTCCAAACTTTTCCAAACACAGATATGATGACATCCTGCTCAATGGGCTACCGGACTGGAGACAACCCGTCTTCTACTATCGGCGTGTCCGGAAGATGAGTAATGGAGAGTTGGGGTTCCTCCTCTTTCTCATTCTGACTGTGTGTCACTATGCAGTTATTTGGTCGATTTACCTTGAGAAGCAATTGGTAAGTGAGAAGAACTTTCTACTTTCCACTGTGTAGAACATCTAATATGCTTTTCAATGTTCTGCAGGACGAGCTTCTGAGTAGGAAGAAGAGAGAAAAGAAGAAGAAACAGAGCAGTAAAAGCACTGAAGAGATCCGGTCTTTGGGACAGGAAAGGAATGAGAGGTAACCCGGATATTTAAAATATTCTTTTCTTCACAAGACGATTGAGCTCATCTCTTTAATTCTTTTTTTTTTTTTTACATCTGATAGGCCACACTGGCACGACATTTTACCTCTCAAGTTAAGCTCCTGGTTGTACTACTCCATTAAGTCTCTGCCTCATATTATACAGGTAGCGTTCTACTGTGTATACATGAAAAGGCCTGTTTGCAAAGTCAAGGTTATCATTGAAAAGCATGCAGAAGTAGTCATGGCCGTTTTTGTGTGTTTAGGATGTAAAGCAGTACTACAACGAATATAAGGAAATGAAAGTGAAAGAGCAGGAGGCGGCAGCAGCAGCTATGGCTGAACAGGAAGTGCCGCAGAGTAAGCAACAAATTCGCACATTGACTTCTGCACACTATGATTATGATTCAGTTGTGACCTTTAGTAATGTGATGTCAACTGATACTGCAATGCAGAAGAGAAACGACCCAAAGTGAAGAAACCTAAAGTGGAATTTCCAGTCTATGAGCCCTGCACAGAGCCAGCCATTGTGCCATCATACGACCAGGGAACCTGCATTGAAGATATTGAGGATCAAATGGACGACTGGTTGGAAGACAAAAAACAGCAAAAAAAGAAAGTAAGTAGTTTGTAATAACATTTTCTTGTGTTGCTGTTGTTAACAGGATGGTCGTGGATTTAATTCCCTGCTAAATCATTAGCCTAATGTATAAATGAGAACATTTCTATTGTCAAACTACATTTATCCACTGGTGGCCTGTGCATTTCACAGCTGCTCTGAGTCAAACCACCCATCAAAAACTACATGTTAGATTTTTAGGCTTCTTTGATATTCATTAAATGAAGTCTCATAAAGCAGCGCTCTCTCTCTCAGAAGGATATTCGGGGCGAACCAAGAGATGGAAAAATAAAAACACAAGTTGCATAAACAATATGGTTCATTCGAATACATCGTGGAAGTACAGTCACTTATATAGTAGTGTCAAAACATCCGTGCGTGAGAAAGCCATCCTTTCTCGGAGCTTGGAGGCCGCAGCGTGTCTTATCTACCAGCAGACTAAGATAGACAGTGAAGAGGAGGCACAGTATGGAGTACAAATCATTCTAGTCTAGCAAATATTAATTAAAACAAGAGCCTATTCATCCAAAGCATTCTTTTAGCCTTACACATCTATGAACCTAAAGACCTATAGCTTTAAACACTGTAAACATGCATTAAAACGTCTCACACTCGTGATTATTAAAAACCATCTTATTATGCAATGTAACATGCAATATAGAAATACAATATAAAGAGTCAATGACTTGCAAATAGAAACTCCTGAAGCCACAATAAGCGTGTTTCTTGGAAAGGGAAACAAACTAGGAGTGAACACTTTTCCTACTGCANAGCCTTACACATCTATGAACCTAAAGACCTATAGCTTTAAACACTGTAAACATGCATTAAAACGTCTCACACTCGTGATTATTAAAAACCATCTTATTATGCAATGTAACATGCAATATAGAAATACAATATAAAGAGTCAATGACTTGCAAATAGAAACTCCTGAAGCCACAATAAGCGTCTTGGAAAGGGAAACAAACTAGGAGCGAACACTTTTCCTACTGCAGCTATAGATGTGACTGTTAGGAAAAATAAGAAAAATATCCGCAATCTCATGGAGGATTTATTTCTACATTACACTCTACATCACTGTAGCACTGCCACCATATTGTTACACAGGGATAAACTACCCATACAAGAAGTTACTGTGTTCTTTTAAACATAATCGCCCCGTCCTGTCTGCAGACAGCCATAACTCACATAATGATAAATGTATGGCCAATAATCTTAAGATGGAAATTCTGTTCAGGAATAGTGCAACACTTTAATTGCCTAAAATCCTCCTCTGCTTCTTCTTACTCAAATCCAGTTCAACTACCCTGATGCACAAGTTGTCCCTGAGCTTAAATCAAAACCTCAAAATCACATTGGCTAATGAGAGAAATGAATTTGAGACATTCAAATCTTAAGGTGGAGATGGTCATTTGGAATTATTTAAGCATTCATTTAGGTATTTTATGTTTTTAAATTTTTAAAGAAACAATGACAAATTGAAGCAAAGAAAATTGCATTGTAAAAACTGAAAGCCACTTACAATTTCTTAACTGGGATTTTGAACCTCCAACTTTGGGTGGTGCGAACACCTGCTGTACTGATAAAGCTGCTTTGTTGGTTGAAGGTTCAAGAGTGGACAGAAGATGATCTCAGCCAGCTCTCACGGTGCATGGCCAAGTTTCCTGGTGGAACACCAGGACGCTGGGAGAAGATTGCTCACGAGTTGGGTAGATCAGTGACTGAGGTGGGAAAAGTTAGTAATTAAAAATAAATGCATAAGCCTGGCAATTCGTTCTGAGAGAGAAATCTTTCTGTGAAGGTGACGGGCAAAGTGAAACAAGTGAAGGACTGTGTGACCAGCACTACAGGTGAACACTGCTTCTTATTCATCCGTCTTCTCAAAACCATCTGACATATTCAGAACTGATATGCATCTCCTTTGCTTTTTTTTTTGTTTTTAATATTTTGCAGGGATGGTGAAGCTGTCGGATCTAAAGGGCAATGCTGTGATTGGAAAGGGTTCCAGAACTGTGACCGTGCCGGACAGTCTGATGACCCAGCGAGAAGAGCCTTTGGTGGAGCAGGAGGAAGAAGACCTGAACGAGCCTACTGAGAGTGAAGAAAGCAAGTCTTCAAGAAAGCGGCAAAGAAAGTCTGCTCCTGGGAGTAGTGGTTCAGTGGACGAGAGAATGAAAGGCCGTAGACAGAGAGACTTTGATCCTACGGCTGTGGATGACGACAGTGAGGATGAGAAAAAAACATCTGCCTCGAAAGAAAAAGCAATTCCTGCCGATGACGTGTGGACGCAAAACCAGCAGAGGCTCTTGGAGCTGGCCTTGCAGCAATATCCACGCGGCACCACGGAACGCTGGGACAGGATCGCTAAGGTGGTGCCTGGAAAGACTAAGGTGAGCCTTTGTTGGATTTTAAGATCATTTCCATGTTTTAATTGATGTGTTCTGGACCCTATAGGAGGAGTGCATGTCCAGATATAAACTTCTAGCTGAGCTGATTCTGAAAAAGAAACAGGCAAAGAGCTGACTCCTGCCCTCAAGAAGTTCATCATGATTCTTCGCTGCTTGTGACGTGCCTTAATGCATCTCCAAAGTCCTGTATACAGAATCTGTGCCGTGTTCTAGCAGGTTCTGCATTACACAAACTGAGAATCAAGGTTTTATTTATTTCAGAACCCAGACATATTGAGGAATGACTGAAGATGACTTTTTTTTTTTTTAAAGTGGGATGTTCTGTTAGTTTTACAACTGGAGAATATGTTTGATGTATAATGTGTTGCTCTCGATTTATTTTGTTTGTTCATATATTATAATATTTGCATATATTGTTTAGTTTCTTTGCGGCATTGTACGTTGGGCTGCTGGATGAGTCCACATCAGAGAAGTGTTATGCAAGTTTAAAGGGTTTTATTTGTAAACTAGCATATTTATGTTGGATTTAAACAAACAAAGTTTGTGATTTATATATATGTACTGTATTTTTAAAAGCTGTCTAGCGCCTTCATGTGGCTGTAAGGAGAAACTAAACCTCTAATGTTTGGGACATTGAATCATAAATTCAATTCAATTCAAAAAACTTTATTCATCCCCAGGGTGAAATTGCTTTTTCGGTTACAGTTGCTCACACAAAAGAGGAATATAATAACAATAAAAGCAAAAAATAGAAATGTACATCTGCATAAAAATCTCGGTGTAATACAAATAAGTAAAAAGTGACTAACAATAAATAGTAGTATAAAGCTGAATTCTGAAACAAGAATTATAAATATAATAACTGTTGACCGATTGGAGCCCAAGTTTTTATTCATTAAAAAAACCAACAATTGCGTTCGTTAGAATACTTACACTACGTTGTTGTAGTTTTTTTTTACGAAAGCATTACACAAGTTGTCCAGCAGGTGGTTCTCTTTCACAAGCATTCTATTGTTTTCAGCGCAAACAGTGAAATTCGCTACCTTTTGATGGGGGAAAAAACAACAGCTTTAAACCCAAACCATTTCCCCACCAGAAACGCGAGCGACAAGCGTATCGTGATCGCATAGTGAGTAAACCCCTTTTGTGACGGACTGCAGCTAACAGGCTAACTTCACAACTTGTGGCGAGCGCGAGCTAGTTTTAAAACGTAGAATCAAGTCCAAAAGTTCCCAATAAACTCGGGAAGGTTACAGATCACTGCAAAAGAGTGGCAATGTCTTCTTTTCGCAATAACAGACTCGTGCGGATTATTCTCATCGTGCTTTCGCAACTTGCGTTCGCTGCTACTCTTATTATCAACGGACTCGCTGGACCAGGAAAAGGTAGTGGACATGGATGTTTTTTTTTTTTTTCTAATAATGTGTTTGAACGCATGCACCAATTTCACTCAAGTTGTTTTCATATTAGGTCCTTTTCAACGCAGCACGGGGAATGTTTCGAGGAGCTATGAAACGGAAATCACTCCGGCCGGATGGACCTTCTCCATATGGGCTCTCATCTATTCCTGGCTCATGCTGATGAACATCTACATCCTCACCTGGTTCTGTAGAGGGTACGAAACACTATTCAATCAAACATGCTGAGATCCAATAATGTATAAATGATGTCAGATAATTCGATCAGTGGGAAATGATTACATGGTGTTACCAGGTTGTATTCCAGCCCGGCTCTCCTGCCTTCAGAGTTTTTCCTCTCTTGGATCTTCAACATGGTTCTAAACAGCTCCTGGCTTGTCTTGTGGGACAACGAGTAAGCTTGGTGTTAACAAAGCTTCTGTCAAACATTTCTCAAACGTTTTCTCAATTCAGAATGATGACCTCGGCTGTGGTAGTTCTTGCCCTGATTGCTTTCACCAACTACCTGCTGATCTTCTTTTCTTGTGCTGGCCTCCGGGACCATGGATCATGGCTCAAGCAGAACCATCCAAAGGATCTTCTCTGCATTATAATCTTGGTAGAAGCTCAATCCTTCAGAAACACCCAGGATCCGTTTAGTCTAGATGTTAACGTTCTAATCAGAACGTCTACTAGCAGTGTTTTTGACATGGGTACAGCTTCCCTTGTCAGGTTTAAAGGTCTGTGATCGAATACGGTGCATTGCCGTTTCAGGCCTTGCTGATATCATGTTGTTATTTCTCACGTTATAGGTTCAGAACGGAGTTGCCATTTATGCAACTTGGACAACTATTGCCACACTGCTCAACATGACAATCGTACTGGATTTGGCTTCAGTTTCCTCAAAAAATGCGGCCACAGCTTCATTGTGTGTGCTACTGTTGGAAGTAATCATATGGTAATCTTTATTTTCTTCCTTATTATTGTTGAAATGACACACGGACACACAACCAATCTGAAAGCAGTTGGGTTTCAAATTGAACACTACATATAGCTAACAAGTGATTTGATCTGTAAAAATGTCAAGTTTCACTGTAAAATGACTGCATGTGCACAAAGCAATGATATTATATATTTTCCCATGTCAATCAAGTCTAATATCACTGTCTAATCTATTATCAGTAGTATTAGGTACTTTCCAAGGTTTACAGTCAGAACAAATTAATCGAGAAACATTCTTGCTAATCACAAACGTACACCCGTACGTGTATCGTACTCAAACGTACAATGAATCACATTTTCTTTTAATGTGACAATGAAAAAGAAAGGCTTGTGTAGCAGACACCATATCCTTTATTACTTGGCAAAGAAGAACGCTACACCGGGTTGAACACTACACCAAGTTGAAAGCATCCATTTAAGCATCCGATAGGTTTTTATAATTCCGTAAACAACTCAGAACTACTGTTTCTTACCAACTTTGTGTAAAAAATTAATGTACAACATGACACTCAGCATTTCATTGCTTAAAAATATGCGTCAGTATCTCTTGTAACAGAGTCGTCTAATGTAGCAATTTCTCTTCCGATGTTGCATGTTTTTGTAATTTTAGCATCGACTGCAGCGCTAACCTTTTTCCATGTAACATTAAAACGCATTGTTGACGAATACAAATTTTTCATAATTTTTACCTAATACAATTCTAGTTTCCATCATCATTTTTTCTTTAAAGCAGCAGCAGAGACAAAAAATGTCACTGTCCTGATTCCAGATCAGTCAGATCTGTTTTTGCAAAAGCTGGAAACTGTTGTTCTGATGAAACGGAGCATGGTGAGCGAATACAGCTCCAGGTTTCGTTGACATTGCAGCGGTATGCAGGCAACTTGTGCTTCATTTTTCAAATTCTCTGTCACATTCTTTGGCTCTGTTAAGCAGTAAGCAGTCCAATAATCGCCCAATTAACTGCATATGTATGTGATCAAAGTTATGTAGCATGTTTTATCCTATTTCAAAAGGTTTTCAGCTGAAAACTTTGCAATAGAGAAGCACGTCCGCTACATCCTCACCATTTACCCTGTCATCATCTACGCCCTGATTGGAAGCATAAGCAAGAATTATGACACAGAAGCACCCAGTCGGAATTCTGTTTTTACTGGTAAGATTTAATCTCAAACACAACAACACAAATAAGGGGCCGCACATATCATATGAAAGTTGATTATATGAATAAATGGTATTGTGCTGGTTTTGTGATTCAACAGTGATTCTCCTGGTGGTGACTTGTATAGTGTTACCGGTACGAGTGGGGCTGGTTGTGTGGAGACACAAGAAACAACCCCTGTTTACTGCCGTCGGTGCTGAGGTCCGGATGCCACTTAACTTTGGCACTAACGCCTAAAAATCAAGATATGTCTTTGGTTTTAAAGCGCATTTTACAGTAAAATACAGTAGATGTTTCTGTAGGAAAGGTGGCAGGAAGTTCAGATTTTTTTCCGAGGCGATCTCTTATGTAAAGCGCTGTGTAACATGAATAACCACTTGTTAATCCTGAACACTAATCTGTGACCAAAAACATCTCACGATATTATCATTTGATCATTGACATGGGAGCCAAATAACGCATGCTCATTCATATCAGGACTTTGTGTATATTTATATTTTTACATCACGGAGCGCATGTTTGTATCCATAACAGCTTATGAATGAGGAAACATTGTGTTTATGTTTAGAGCACAGCAGCTCTATAAAACCAAAACATGACTGAAGTGTTTATGTGGATCGTGAATACAATAATTAAATTACTTGAATGTAATGTTCCACTTTGTTTTCCAAATAATGAAACAAATCTCTAAAGTGTTCACTTGTATACTTTATCATCTTTTTCACTAAAGGTTTGTATTGTTTTCTTTTACATGTAATCATTTTTGATATTTTTGATAAAGGTACTTAAATCTAATATTGTTCTATTATATGGCGTATCTAACCATAAAATCAAAAATGTGACTGAAGTGTTTACTTGTATAGTTTAACGTTTTTTCACAAAAGGTTTTTTATTGTATTTTTACATGTAATCATTTTTTATACATTTTGTTAAATGTGCTTGTATTCCTGTTAGCTTTTTCTTCTCATGCTTTGACGAAATAATTACAATTATGACTTAGGTGTTTAGTGTTGTGTACTTCAAGATTTTTTTTTTTTCACTAAAGGTTTTTTTGTTTTCTCTCCTCATGCTCTAACCAAATGAATAATGTGAAGTGTTTACTTGTATACTTTGTTAACATCTTTTTTCACAAATTATCTTTTAAATGTAATAATTTGTATTAAAAGTACATGAATCTAATACTCCTCTTTTCTTCTATCAACGAATGCTGAGAAAAAAAAGCTCATGCTCATGCACTGCTGAAAGCTTCACCACAAACCGTTTACCTTGTATGTCAACACACTTGGCTCAGTTTTGGAGATTGACTTTGGTGTGGACGTGAAATGAAGCATCTTGTCATGCATGTTGTTGCCCTATGGAATGTGTGCTTCCTCTGGCAGCAGCTGGAGCGGGCTTGACCCCGTGTACTTTGGCTTGCTCACTGCTGGATAAATTACTTATGAGAAGCTAAAAGACAAATAAAAGACATCTTTTTCTTGCCAGCAGATTAAAGTCCAGTCCATTTTCCGGCTCTTGCATTAAAGTAGCATGATAAGAATGATGTCTTGTCTTTTAAAATTTTTAGAAAAGATTTAATAATACCAATAATGGAATAATAGATATTAAAAAATAAATAAATGAATAATAGTGAATACATTTTTTTGACAGACAATATTAGAAAGTGATGTTTAGAATAAATGAAACGTCTCAAGTGAAACCCTTATAATTTCAAGAACTTCATAAAACTAGCATATTCTTAGTGTCGTCTTTGAAGCAAATCTTGAAGCACCACTTTACCAGAGATTCCATAAATAAATATTTGTTTAAAAATTTGATTATTCTACCATATTATTTTTTTTATTTATATTTACAAAAGAAATAGCAAATTTCCAAAAAAAACTAACTGATTACTTAATGCAATGTACCAACAGTGCCACCTTCTGACAGCGTTTATAGCTCTGATCTCGCCTAGAGTTTTAAAAAGACTTTCAAAAAGAATTCTGAAAAAAAAAAACAAGCTACTTATCAAAAGGTACAGATTATATCAATGTACCTTTGTTATTTTTTCCACTATATTAAGTGTGGAAATTAACTCACAATGACACAATTTGTATCTTTACAATATGACATTTTTTTTTTCCTATTTGTAATTGTGACAGTTGTGTGTCACTGCATTGCTATATGGAGTGTTTTAATGTGAGGAGGACTGACCTGCTGTTAGACCCTTCCTGCACTGGGGGTCTTACTGTCTGCCACTGAAGTAGCTGGTCTCAGCTGGTGGGGTGTAGGGTATGATATGGGTTATCCTTGGTTGATATCAAGTTGTCCATTTACCAAAGTCATGGATTGGATTGGATTCATTTGTCCATTGGTATTTTGCCAAAGAGAGTACCACGTATGTGTGTATGTTCTGAATATGCCCATATTCACGTGAATAAACCCTCTTTTTTTGACTCTCAAAAACTTGTGGGGTGCTAATAATTTCCAATTATTTTCAGATTACATGCCGATTTCCAATATGCTCGTAAATATGTGTCCATAAGAATGCAAAGCTTCATTGGAGGGTAATGAGTCACAAGTTAGTTTTGTTAAATAAAAAAAAAAAAGTTTTTAAGAGAAAATTAACATTTTTATAAAACTTTTTTTTTCTGCCTGAAAAATCAGGGGGTGTCATATTTGAGTAAATATGGTAGTTGTATATACGTACTACAAATATATTGTATTTGCTTTTATTTTAATTATTTTAAAAAATTATGTTTATATTGCTATTATTATTATTATTACAATTACTATATTTAACATGGAACATCCACATTAACATTTTTAGATTGAACTTCTAAACTCCGTCCACCAAATGTCACATTAGCGCTGTCGCCTCATAGCAAGAAGGTTCCGGTGTGAGTTCGAGGCCAGCCGGGGCCTTTCTTGCTCCGGTTTCCCCCACAATCTGTAAAAACAAGCATTTTTGGGGAATCTGGCCATGTGTGCGTATAGTGTGTGTATGCCTGGATGAAGTCGATGCTGCCGCGTTTTGCTGCCGTTATTTCACCGGGAATAAGATGGTGTGTATGGTGTTCTACATTGTAAGAGGCACTTTGAGACGGTGGTCTTGTAAAGCGCCGTCCAAATGAAAATCAGAAGAATTTTTATTATTCCTCTTTCTTCAAATTGGGATTTTTCCCATAATGCATACAAACGTTTTACAATTGCATTCAGATAACACATGTAAAGAAACATCTGCAGGGAGAATTCTTTTGTGTTCGACTCACAGCTGTGAAAATATTCTCTTTTTTTCAAGTTGTGTAATAATTTTACCGGATTTCATTGTTTTGGGCCAGTTTATGCATTTTTTCTGTTCATTAGCACAAGGCTCCTTGTGTTCAACAGGCCGCAACTTGTGCAGTATCTGTTATTTACACAGCAGGTTTTAAGTTTTCTGTTTCACCAAAGAGAGCACAGAAAAATGCTCTCCATATGCTTAAACAGCACAGTGTGCTGCTTCTATAGAAAAACAACTGAAAAGGTGCAACATAGCAATCTTGTAAATGAAACATTAAATGGTTGCTCTCTCTCCGGGACACGATCTATAGACTATTACCCTTATCCACAATGGCCTGTGCTCTCTCTCCCCAGGCAAAGGGTTTAATGTGCAGACTGACCCAAAACCAGATTTACTGCTGACTTGATGGAGGGTAAATTGAGTCATGAGATCTTTACCTTTCTGTCTACGATCCTATTACGCTTGGAGGATTGATCGCAACAAACACCTATGAATCACACTGTTATTTTTTCCTGCACTTCTATGATTTCATTAGCATTGTCTCTTGTGCCAGATTTATTTTGGGTTTCACTTTGGGACTAGACTTTCTATTATGGGATAGATTCAGAACATATGTGGTTAATTAGTGGTTGTCCTGTTCCATATATTGATGTGTAAAACAAAAAGGTTACTGGAACATTTAGAGTGAATTGTGCTTAATTTGTATGTGCAGAGTGAAAAACAAAAGGCCTGATTGTACAATTTTTATATCAAGAGTACAGTACTTTTCTAAGTAATGCAAAATCTAGTCGCAGATGTACTCTGAGGCATTAAATTGTCGTCTCATGACTAATTCAAAAACAAGGGTCTTTGTTTGTACAATTTGAGTTTGTTAGTTCAAATGTACAATTAATATTTCCCTCGCACAACATTTGCTATTTTAACATGATTTAATATTAATGTGGCCAAGGACTCTTCAGATATGATACACGTCATTATTTCTATTTTTTTCGTGCTTACTGACACTAAGGGTGTTTTCTAAAATAGAGAGTTCTTCTCTTTAAACAGGATGCAGGCCGAAGGAGCTCAGAAGTTTTTGATTGATGGTGCACGAGATAAGAAGCAAAGCGGTACATATATATACATATATGCATAAACATACTGTGTCAAGTTCATCTTATCCTATGCACAATTGAACATCACATATGATTTGCACAATTCAAATGATTGTCTGTATACAAAGAGTACATTCAAATCAAAACCTCTCTGTTTTAAAATGTCTTAATCTGAAAGAATGCAGTTTTTGTAATGATGTTAAACATGATAACAAATGTGGAATGTCATCTCGGGGGGCATTTCCACCACTTAACCTAGGGACGTTTTTGACAAATAATCATATGTTTTGATCTACTTTTAACTTGAAAACAAATAGTTTTTACAGAAAGTATCTGTCAATTTGCAGAACCAAATTGAATTTGAGTGACAGTTTTTTCTGTACAAGCTTGTTACCTCAAACTATGTAAACTGGAGATTTTAGGGAACAGAATATGCTGATTGGTGAGAAAGAGAAGAGAAGCTGTGTGTGAAATACACTTGTGAAATCCAAGAATATGTTATACGGTATATACTCAGAATACATTTCTGCGTTTTAACATTTACATCAATTAACACTAATTCTGTCAGTCAAATCGAACATTGTAAGAATTAAAGTGTTTTGAAAAATGACATGGTTTTTAAAATATATATTTTGATGTTCAACGAAAGGAAATGACCACACACGCGCACACGCACACACACACACAGACGCTCGTCTTCGTAGTTAGTTAATGGAAACGCCTACCGGGGAATGTGTCAGTCTTCTCATCCCCTTTGATGGAGTGTCTTTTGTCTTGTGGGAAACATGAACAGCTCTCGCGAATCATTGAGGCTGGTGAACCCACGCGCACCGGAGCGCGCGCAGACCAGACTTGGCTAACGCGTTGGATTCTTGGACTCTCGTTTCTTTTCGGTCGTTCTTTTGGCTTCTGGATATCCAAACCTCTCGAAATTGTAAAAAGCTGTTCAAGAGCATTATGGATACTTCTAAACACATGCTTGTTTTATATTTAACCTGTTCGCTCGCACCGGTGAGTATCACACGTTTCATTTTCGGGTTATTGGGCATCGCGTAGCATTGGAATACTTCACGCAGCCGGGATGTCAAGCTCGAAATTGAAAAAAACTTGGACATTTCTTGAAAACACTCAGCAGTTCTGATTTATACAAACTTAGAAAAACAAGTATCGCGGAGCTGTTGTTTTGTATCCGACCAGCAGATGCTTCGCTTCACATAACGATAATTTCGGTAGCTGAAGATAGAGTGTGCACATATGTAAGTCTGTTTACAACACTTTATAAACACGTTTACAGCAAACCAAGAAATCAGACGTCTTTAACAAACTGCTTTACGTTCAAACAAAACACTGGGTGATATATATACATGTGTCTTGTCCGTGTGTTCCCACTAAAGCCATGTGCACCACATATAATCTAATATTTGTCACCGTGTATACTCACATCTATAACGCAGATACATCTATATTACCTTCTGTATTGCACTGAGCAGATGTGACCCTCGATAATATCACCCTGATTACCATTACGCTGAAGAAGTGTTAGAAACATTTGCAATCCCACTATTGTGTTTATAGACGTGGGAAAAAATAGGAATAATTTTACATCTATTGCAGAGTAATACTACAGAGTTCCAGTGGAGTAAAGGAGCAGCAAATCATCTGTCGATTGACTAGTCATGTTTTAATGAAACAGTGATTAAAAGGCTTAGTCTTTTTATTTGGACACCATGGTAACAACCATCATTCCTCTCTGTTTAGCCCTGAGTTCATCTCAGCACTGTCCTTGATCACAATTCCTTCTTCTCTAGACAGAAGTGACTCATGTGTCTGTACAGAGCTCACCATATGATGACTTGACTCTGAAATGCATTCCATTCCACACACAAGTTGACATTTTTTTCTGCAATGGCTTTGTTTTACACAAAAATTGAAATATTGTATTTGTAGCAAATAATGAAACAAAATACTTTTGCCAAAATGACAATAGGTTTTATGATGCTAGCTACCCAGGTTGTGCCATGGCTTAATGATGCCCACTGCTCTGAGCTTGTGTGTGTTCACTTCACTGTGTGTGTGTGTGTGTGTGTGTGTGTGTGTGTGTGTGTGTGTGTGTGTGTGTAACTTCACTAGATAGTTAAATGAGGGATACAATGTCAATACGATCCCCAGTGAGCATTGACAAACTCACTCACGTTCACTTTCAAAAAAAATAAAAAACATTTTTTATGCATTTTGGTTGATGGGAAATATACTAGTTGAGGTTTTCAACTTTTTATATTTTTGTTTGTCTTAAATGACACCCAGTTTCATCGATTTTATAGAATGATCATATTTCTGGTTTGAAAATGCAAGACAAGCTACTTGCAATATAAAGTAGGAACTTTCTGTAAACCTATATGAACAGGTTTGGAATTAAACAAAGCGGACATTAAAATGATGATTGATGCCACCTCTCCAATCGCTTCATCTGCTAGAGCATGTGCCATAAATCTTACAGTCCTCCTGTGTTCTGTTAAAGATTCTCAGAACGCGTACCTTAAAATGATGGTCCCTACATTTTAAAATAAATTGGACCCAGCTGTTGAGAATTCTGTGACATAATTTATGTTGCAGAATTTTTCACACACAAAAATATCCAACATATTTCTTTAGGGAACAGAAGAGGTGAAAGAGGCATGATTATGATTTCAGCAGCAGCGCAGAACAGGTGTGACCGCTACATGCTTCCTAAATATACTAAATAAAGGAACACTATCCTTTTTACCACATGTTCTTTATGACAAATGGGAAAATGCAAAAGTACCACCTGCAAAATGTGACATGTCTTTATTTTCTAAAAGTAGCAAGGTTTTTTTTTTCTTGACTCGTTTTATCCATACTAATTGTAATATCTGATAACATCGTAAATAGATTTTGGTCTGAACAGATGCTGTCCATCCAGATGTGTGAGGTGATGTGGGAGCTGGAAGAGGAGAAAAGGGAGTGCTTGTCCAAACTGGAAAATACCACATCAGGTGTGCACACGCATAAGGTTGCATACATGACTATAACATTTCAATTTAAATGGCTCCATAAGGTGATAAGTTCTGCTTTTAAATGTATAAATTGCGTCCTGTGATGTTTCAAATGAGGATTCAGAGCGTAGGCCTGGGAGAGTGAGATACGTACATAATGCCTCATTTAGATGAAAAATGCTGTGCTGAGCTAGAAGCCGGTTTAAAACATACGTTTAGGAGATTTAGAATTTGAATTTGCCCGTTTAATCCTGGTGTGAGTGAGATACAGTATGTGTATGTACTGTGTGTGTCCCATCCAGCAGAAGAGAGTTGCACCTGCCACACAAAGCATTGCAGGTTTAAATCTTGGTCCAGTGGGTTTCCCAACTGTGTGTCCTTGGATAAGACACTTTTGCCCCCTGGACTCCATGGCTTAAGACTGCCCATTGCTCTGGGTTTGTGTGTGACACTTTACTTTGTGTGTGTAACTTCACTTCATGGTTAAATGCAGAGCACAATTTTGGTATGGTCCCTAGTGACAAACTAACCTCTTAACTCATCTTGTGATGTGTTGTTTCATAACCAGATTGAGTGTCTTACCTAGACTGCAGGTCCTCTTGACCCAGAAATGAGTAAATGTTAGAAAACGGATGGATGGACAGATATTTATAAGATGATAAGATATTTTATAAAGTGTGTTACTTTTAACACGTAAAGTAAAGTAAGTTACTTTATAGTAAGTAAAGTGAGTGAGATTGTCAATATAGACTAGGGACCATAACGTAATTTGCCCTCTGCTTTGCATTTGACTCATCCAAGTGAAATGCACATACACAAATTGAAGTGAACACACACACAAACCCGAAGCAATGGGCAGCCTAAACTGTGGAGCATGTGGGGTTCAGTGTCTTGCCACAAGGACACTTAGATGCAGAACCAAAAGATATTGTATTGGAATAGTTTTGTATAATATGTTCTCTACAATTCTACAATTCAGTAAACGAGTTCTGTACCATATTGAAATAATATTTAAAATGGAACAGATTAAAAAACAGAATGAAAAGGAACAATGTAATTGTAGAAAGTGCTTGCATTCACTTTCAATGCATAATTTTCAATGGCAACTGTGTTCATTCATCAATCTGCATAGGACTAAATATTTAAGTTCTAAACATGTAAATCACATGTTAACACCATTTAGTCGCAATGTATGGTTTCTGTTTCAGGTTGATCTAGTCAGTCATTGAACTACTTCAGTTTGTTGTGGTTTCAGAGGAGTTTGTTTCTTTGCTTTGCTGTACATCATTGATTAGATCCAATTATCCCAGGAGTTGCTGTCTGTTTGCCGTCTACAATAATGCCTAGTGTAAATGCGTGCTGTGAATCATTCTCCTCTAATTAAGAGCTTTGTGTTCTTATAGAGCAGCGCTTGGTGCTTTTCAACAAGCAGCCTGCATGTTATGAATCGCTTAGCTAATGTTATTATTTGATATTGAAAGGAATATGCAGTGGTATTGATGCATTTGAGACACTTTATGTTGCTTGTTTTGGTTTGAAAATAGATTCAGTGAGTACATTTTTTATTTTGCAAACTTTACAACGTATTACTTATTCATCTCATTAAAATGGACTGGTACCTTTTTGAGACAAAAACTATATGGTTCGACCGTTATGTAGATTGGTTTTCCAGACTGTGAGATGACCTGGAATAAAGTTGTCTACTGTGTGGTATCTGATTGGATTTTCTTTGTCCTATGTGGCAGTCTTTAATTAAATCTGATGAAAATGAAATGCATGCACTGATTTGTCTTCAAAATTTATCACAATGTCATATTAATAGGTCTGTTTTGTCTTTACAAGACTGCAATCGATAAAGAAAATATTGTCTACATGGAACTGAAGTCTAAAAGTGGTTTGTTGTCACAACGAGCTAATTACTTATTGACTGTTTTTATTTTTCAACCCATTAAGCATTTACTCCACATGTATGTTCAAGGTTGCACAGGTGAGTGGGATATAGCGTGTTGGCCATCAGCAAGGATCGGAGAACTGGTAACCATTTCCTGTCCCAGTTATTTCAGCCATGTGAGCGATCAGAGAGGTAAGTTAAAAACAAAAACCTCTTTACTTCTAGTTGTACTTCAGGTTTTATTATTAGCCTGGATCGGGCTAAACAAGCACACTTGACAATTGAAGGCACTGTGATGTATCTGAGTGTAGTGCAAAGTACCGTAAGTCACTTTGGATAAAAGTGACTGATACATACTGAAATGTAAAAGTAAATATTGACGTTAGAAAAATGACTGGTTTGGAATTCTAATTCTGTTTGTTCAAAAGATAAAAGCACTGGTTGCATTTTAATATGCTTATCAAGGCTTCTATTGTAGTGCAAAGTCAATCTGGATTATCCGAGCCCTTTTTGTGCTAAATTGAGCATCATGATAGCTGTTTTCATCACGGATACCAAGTAGCAGACTTCAAATATGTAATTTTGTTGTCACATAATGGGCCAGACTCTGTATCTCATCACAGCGGGAGGAAAAGCCGTCTTTCTTTGATTAATAAATTGCAGCTTTTCATTATGTCTTCATTAAAAGAGCTGCAAATTGGATGTCATGCCACTAAGATAGGCTTCTGCATTGGAATAGGCACATGCATTTTCTGTCGAAATAAAATCGATGCGGCATTCAGATTTCTGACTGGCAGGTGTATTTGAAATCTGCAAAAATATTCCTTGCTTGCAATTCTGTGGATTGCCATTAGCCTTAACCCGATACTGTCTACATTAGCGCTGTCAGTCATGCTGTCCTTGGCCAGGAATTAGAATTTTAAATTACACAATGACTTGATTTCATTCACTTACGATTTTAGAAACTCTACATTTGCCAGAGCGTTTAAGATTTTCCTGTGGTGTATTTTGTGTTAATTAGATTTTTACTTCTTCAAGCACACAGAGGAATAAAAACTGCGTTTGCACATTTCTGACATTGTCGAAATGAATCAATAGCAAGTGTTGAAGGCCAATGCAGCTTTACTTTAAACAATGTATACATTCTATTTCTCAAGGTTGTTTTTCAGCCAATCTGTATACATCTGTTTTACTACTTTTTTTTGTACTTGTTTTACTAAGAAATATACAAATTCAGATGATATTTTCATGTATTTATTTGTATGCTTCATTATTATGAGTTTGTTTGCCGTTCTCTGACTCTAAACTGTGACTTTTTTGATCCTATCAATTGTGTTTAGCTACAACTAATGGCTTCCAGGTCGTATCTTAGTTTTGATGAAAGAAGCATGTCTTTCCTGTAAAACCTGAGTGCTCTGAAAGAGTGCTTTCTGGAGAAATCCCAAAACATGGCTTGCGGGGATTTAGACGTTACAGAGTGAAACACCATGGATTTATCTTCTTTGTGACCTTGTAGAGTTCACGAAGGAATGTCCCTTGGTGAGCGAGTGATACAGGTTATAATTGGAAAAAGATTTAGATGAGGTTCGTAGTCGGACTATATGGAATTTCATGTGATGTGGGGAAAACAGATAACTGACTGGGAATGTTGAATTGCATTTTAGGTGCTACAGAGGCATTTCTAACTAATGCATTTAAGGGATATTTTATTATCCAGAGGGAAGAACAAAGAAAATATATGTCCCGCGTTGACGTCCTCATTAAATTATAGCAAACAGATTGAGACTTTCCAGGCTGATCAAAGGGAACTGTAGTTTTCCCTTTCTTTTCCCAAGAACGTGGTTTATTCCCCCGGAAGAGTGTATAAAAGATGAATTGTGATGTGTTTAAAAGACATTGTTGTCCAGAGTTGGTCCATTGTTGGTGTTATTGAGCAACAGACACTGAATGTCAAATTAAAACCATAGGGGACTGGCACCAGTGAGTTGGTTCTCTGTTTTTTCTCTTCGAGAACCTTTTTTCCGAGCCTCTGTCTCCTAATGACTTGATCACAGGTCATAGTCATTTTACTCATAGTTGTGTCATAGACATTATTATACTATATTCTGGGTTTTATTGGTTAACTCAGTTCTACTTATAAAATTGGATTCAAATTTCAAATTTTATGCGTATGACTAATAATACTAATAAATACTAATAATATCATAATCATAAAAATGATGTTCAAGATCATAAAAAATATTAGTATAGTATAATTTGTAATATTAAAAAATATTTGTATAATTTTGAACATAGACCAGTTCAAATATTCTTGTTTGTGAAATTGTTTCCTTGAGAATATATAATAGTGTATAAAAACAAAACATTGCCATGATATTTGGCAATGAGATCCAGGGCATTATTTGTGTAGAATCCACTTATACTTTTGGCCTGATAATCTGACTTAATCTGTAAGTAAATCTAAAGTTTAAATCCCATTCTCACATATACTTGTATCGTCCACCAAGAGTATTTTCTTATTCTTAATTCCTCTATTTTTAGTATCAGATTTTAAATACATAATAATCTGTGTTGCTAAGTCAAGAGGCTATTCATCTGATATGCACATGGAAAGCAAAACAAGCTTTACGAAACTTGGCGGCTCACAAATCTAAGGACATGTCATAAATTCATGGTGGGTGGAGCTTCTAGTGTCCTAACACATGTGAACTTTTTACCCAGGAGCTTTAGAGCAAACATACAGACATTAATCTTCTCAACAGTAAAGACAACATTTTTTCCAGAGCTTGAAAATAAGTGAGGTCTGGTCCGGGTTAGGTGATCATGAATTATTCTACATATAAATGCAATTGCTTACAGTATATGCAATACCTAAACATGTAAGGCTTCACGGATGTTTTGGTGAAGAATGGTGGGAATGACCTAAGGATGAATGTTATTGAAAAATGTAGCTGATAAGTAAAATATGCCACACATTCCATCTATGAATTTAGCATACGCATGTATCAGACAGTACTTAGCCGGAATTAGAGTTTTTTTTTTTTTTTAATCAGACATCTCAAGGCTTTTCATGGGAATGAAACCCATGACATTTGGGTCCAAACAGCAGATTGTAATTAAGCTACAGTAAAGCTGGTCGTGTGCTTTCTGTCTGTGCGCAAGTAATCTTTTAAGGCAAGCGTGTGCACATTTTGACCAGATTTTGACAATGAATCTGCAGCTTTCAAGAACACACCTACACTTTTCACTTCAGAAGTTGGCTAAAACAACAATCTGCTGGAAAAGCGTTATAAAAGCTCTCTCATATTTATACAAGTCATGCTACTATCAACACTTGTCCAGGGTCTGGACCTCTAACAGGAGCCCCATCTTCTCCCTTCAGTGCTGGCTGGTGAATCCTTACACAAATTCTCACCAAGGAGAGCTTTAACCCGAGGCCGTCACTAAGGCCCGGCATGAATCGCTGCAGCATGCTTGGAGACTGAAGTGAAATGAAAGGCACGCTCTGAAATAACACAACTCTGGGTTGATTAGCTTCCGTGTTCAGTCCAGATCTTCATACGTGGCTCTGACTCTCCTCTGCAGTTTGTTTTTCGGGATGATGAAAGCATTCTTCTCACAATCCCTCATTCAAAACAATTCCTCACTCCATCGGCATTAGCTTATCTGCTTCTGTTAAGTCTCCGTTTTTGAGATTACCAGGACAATGTCTGCCGCGTTTTTAAAAGTACAGGGATGAACAGTGAATGCTGCATTTGAAGACCTGATTTGGTTGAAGATCTGTGAATTGTTTTGTGCTATAAGCAGCTTGGTGTTATGTATTCTAAGTCGTGTTCAATCCTAGCCTTTTCAGAATGTAAAACAAATGCTTTGCAGGTACAAATGCACTGATAGAATCTGGCCTAGAAATGTGCAGAAACTGCAGATTGTTCAACAAACCCTCAGATATTTTTTAGACTAAAAGACACATAAAAAAGGTCTTTGAAATCTTTGAAATTCTTTCAAAAATGTAAAGCATTGTTTATACGCATGCTTTATCATTTAATTAAACTGCTGCTTTTATGATGGTTAGGATCTCCCCCCCCCACTATGAACAATAACTCTGAACTGTCTGTCAACTTATTGCACTTTGTCATATGTTTACTTCTAATTTACTTTACAATAATTACCTCCTGGTTATGCTGGTTTGCACTTCGACTTAATGTATTGTTGTATATGCTCCAAACGTAATTTCGTTGTTTCCTTGTAAACAATGACAATAAAGACTACTACTACTACTACTACTACTAGGATCTTCCTGTGTGGAGCTTGGATGTTCTTAACTTGTTCTTCAGCCCTAAAACATTTTTTGGACTATTGGAGTCTATAAATTGTGCATATGTGAATATCTGTTTTCCCTGTTCTGTGATCATGAGTGTGTATTTTTGAAATTGTCAATCCCAGAATCACCCTAATTGTGGGATTGACACCAGCATCAAGTGTCAAAGAAATTGGGAAACCGGTTTAGAAATAGGTTAAAAATGACGGATGCTCATGAATTTGCAGACGGTTTTACTGTGGCTCAATCAGTACAGTTGGGTTCAATTCTCGAGGAATTCATGTTTCAATGTAAATGTGAATCATATGGATTAAACCATCTGATGAAAACAGAAAACGAAATGTAAATAATTTGTCAAACTTAATTTGATCTTAATGGGTGAAATGAATTATTGTTATTTCTTGTAAACTGTTTAGTATTGTCTAGATTGTTCTGATAGTTTCGTCTATGTGTTTGTGTCAGTTTGTTACACTTTAACTTAAAAACGCAATGTTTTATTGGCTGCTAGCTGAAAGATTGTGATGCACTGTAAGGTTCTCTGCAATAATTTATGTTGTAGATTTAAGCCCCAAGAAAACAGAAAATGCTGATGGTTCTCCTGTGATTCATGCGTGCGTTCTATAATTCCATTGCGCTTCATAAGCCAAGGATTCTGCAAATGAGAGTAACATTTTCAGGGGTGAAGAAGTTGATATTTTATTCATGACTCATTTCTCTAATTGTTAGGAAATATTCCCAAGGGTGATGTGGCGCAGAGAAGTAAAAACGGGGACAAACAACACTACATAATAGCAACTTTTTCCCATTTAATTATTATAATTTTTTTTTTTNTAAAAACGGGGACAAACAACACTACATAATAGCAACTTTTTCCCTTTTAATTATTATAATTTTTTTTTTATCTCAGTATACGTGGTTAAAAAGAGACACCTACAAGAAATTCATGAATGTCATTTCTAAAAATTGGAATACTACTTTTGTTTTCATCAAGCATTGTGACATCAACCTTTAAAACTCAGTCTGTTCAAGAAAGGTTATGAATTTGAAGAATGACGCCGTCATTAGATGTAGCGCAGGGAAGTGCGAGGAGGATTAAAGGGTCATTAGAAAAACATGCTAATGTGTTCAGTAAGAAAAAATATTTTCCAGCTGGTATTTCAAGCAGCGATAAGACATGCAGAACAGCATCTGTTATTTTCCTCCTCCACATCACCGAACCATGATCTTATGATGAGCTTGAAAAATATCCACTTGAAAAAAAAACCCAGCCAAAATCAGCTCTTTTCCGTCAAAAGCCCTCCCAACCTGAGATGAGATTCAGTTTGAACTGAGTGACACAAACTGAGAAAGTATTCATTGTTCGATAATTTCTTAAACGTAAGATTAACTTGATAACCACAGTTCAGTGCAATGTGCAGTGTTTTTAAATGAAGAGATTGAAGTGTGTGGCTGTGAGTGCGGATGTGAGCAGTGTTCTGATTAATTCATTGGACACTTATGGTTGAGTTAGATGCATGAAGAGCTCATTTCCTTTGCTTGTTATGTAGTAATCGGTGGCTTCCTCTTCAGAAGTAGCTGTAATTTACCAGAAGGTGATTGAATGCCCTTGGTTCAGCACTCGATGCATTTTTGACTTGCTGTTTTTACTCTTCCATCTGCTTGTGTAGGAAATATATCCAAAAGCTGTACCGCCAATGGATGGACACAAGTGAACCCCGCTGTGGTTGCATTTAACTGTGGCTACGACCCTAATATCACGGAAGATGGCAACATGGTTCGTATTTTATTTTCTACCTAAAGTTGCTACTTTTTCTGCTTTGATACAAGCTAAAGTGGGAGTCAAAGAAGTTATATTGTCTTTTCAACCATAAAAAGCCAAGCCGAACAGTTTTTGGGTGGGGGTGGGGTTGCAAATACAGGAAAGTCCACAGAATTACTTGTAAGTGATGGCAAAAAACACACCAAATTGAAACATTGAAGAGGTTGTTGTGCAAAGAAGAGGAAGTTTGATGGAAAAAAGTAAAGTAAAAGTAAAGGAAAACGTAAAGTCTGCATATGAGCAGATTTACACACTTTTATATTCAATGGCACCTACAATGCTGTTCGCCTTGTGGATTTATGGGTTATTTTAATGTTAAGCACTTTGGTCAGTCTGCTGTATTTAAAAAGTGCTTTTACAAATAAAGTTGACTTGACATGCGGATTCAGTGTGTGTGTAGATGTCTGTGATGGAGGGAAGAGAGACACAAATGATCTTCTCTGCTGTCATCACTATCCTCTGAAGGATCTTTTAGTCCAAGGTGGTGCAGTTTCCAAACCAGGCTGTAGAGCTGCACGATTCTGGTAAAATAAGAATCATGATTCAAGATCGCAATTCTGGATATTTTTATTATTTATTTATCACAAAAAATCAGGTTGTCAAGCAGCAATAAAATAACACATATTACTCTTCTTTGCTCACTATTAAACATGATAAAAATAAAGATACCAAGGAGCATGTACAGTTGAGGACAAAATTATTAGCTCTGTGTAAAAGCACTTTTGAAATACTTATCCAACAATGATTATTTTGTAGGTGGGCTAATAATTTGTCCTCAACTGTATATATTTGCTGTACTGTTTATGGTTTGCTGAATGTCATCTTCTGGTTTGAAACCGCAACAAACACACAGACTTCAGAATAAAATCCTTTTTCAGGTACTAAAATGTCCAAGTTAATAGCAGACTCACTTGACGGTTGTGTTTCCTCACTCATTCTCCCTGTTTATTTTATGTTTCTTAAAACTCGACTAGCGCAGGTAATAACCATATAATGCGCAGGTAATAGCGCATGTGACCGCTGTGCAAAATCACACATGGCTGTGCGTCCGGCATCATCACGCCCACTGGGACAGTGCAACGTTTCCTCTACGTTTGAATTATGGCGGCGCCCCAAATAATGACAGAAGTAATACAAGATCATCTTTCCTTTATAATTTTTTTATTATTGCGTATGGCGGATATTCTCCCTGATGCGCACACACAAGCTTGTCAGAGATCAGACTTTGGCAGAATCAGATAAATGCTGGATTTAGATCGCGAGAGGGATAGAATCGCGATCTTTTAACGATTAATTGTGCAGCTCTACCAGGCTGTGATGCACCTGATCAAGATGCTCGCCTTGGTTTCTCAGTAGAAGGTGGATAGAGGATAGAAGGAGAGACTTTACATACAGATGCTGTGGACATCTTCTGTCTGTCTCTTTATCCATACATCCATCAAATGCCTCTTTGAATTGGACAGCATTGGAGTTGACATGGCATCAATTCCAATGCTTTCAGGCATGTAGACATAGTCAAGACAATATGGTGCGGGCATCAAAAAGGGGTAGAAAGATAATTTCAGTGACTTTGAACATGGCTAGGTTGCTAATGCCAGCCGGGATGGTCTTAAATATAAACTGCTGATCTTCTGGGATTTTTATTATTTTATAAAAAAAAAAATATTCAGTGATTGGAAATTCTGTGCAGCTCTGCGCAAATGCCTTGCCAGTGGTGAGAGGGGAATGATTGGTTTGAGCTGATAGAACGGTTGACTATAATAGCAATCCATTAATTTGACTGGACTGCAACATGGATGCGCAGCCAACAAATCATTCGTAAAAAAAAAAAGTTTTGAATTGTGTTTCTTGAATATTATTTTTTTCAGTGCTTGGTACATAGTTGATTGAAATTATTGAATTAAAATTAAATCATAAAAATACATGTGCACAAAACAATGTCTACTAAAATGCAGAGCATGACAAAGTTCAGTACCAGAAGTCTGCTCTCACAATGCTTGTTCTCTGAGAACCTCCTGTATAACGCAGGCAAATCGCACAAAATTGTCTGAAAAGGTGTTTTTGCTTTTATTTTTTCCTCTCTTGAAGGGCGATTTTCTTGGTTCGGTGAGACTTGGATACACTATTGGCCACACCGTGTCTCTAATAACTCTCATCATCGCCATCATTATCCTCTGCTTTTTCAGGTAAATCCTCCGTCACGCAAAACACACCACTGCTGATCAAACCAAAAGTCTTGAAATCTCTCTGCGGATGGATGTTTTGTACAATGATTTGCAGTACATCATGAACACATTCAAAGATCAAATGTGAGGGTTTCATAATTCCTGACATTGCACAACCATACGGAATAGTTACAAATTACAGTAAAGTAAACACCGCAATGAGTTCAAGCCGGATCTCAAGTGTATTGAACAGCTTTCACTTTTATCACATCATCACACTGCTAATTCAATGGTACATGGGCTCTAAAGCACTCGGCTTGATTATAGATGCCACTTCAAAGGTTGGGAAGATGATGAAAATGATGCATGTATGTGAATGCAGCCCTTTGAATCTTGGTATCTCTTGGTCATTTCCCAGAAAGCTCCACTGCACCAGAAACTACATCCACATCCATCTGTTCATGTCCATCATACTGAAAGCCGTGGCAGTGATCATGAAGGATGTTGTCTTGTATGAGGTGGAAGAACCAGACGATTGCTACACTGAATCAGTAAGAGTTCATTGATTAATTGTTTGTTTGTTTGTATGTATGTACTGTTTTCCCCCACACAATTTTATTAAAATTATTTAAATTTATTATTTACACTTTTTTGACTGGCACTTCTATCTCAAGCGACTTTAATTGAGATCAGTGTCTTGCTCAAGAACATAGCTACAGGAATTGAACCTGAAACCTTTTCAATTCTGTCCCATTCTGTAACCACTAGGCCACAGCCACCCAACACATGAATTTGTGTGATCTAACATTTAGGTTAAGGTAATATTGAATCAGCTTACGTTATGGATTTTCTTTAACAGCACCATGTCGACACTAAACCCCTGTCAGAAAATGAGTCTAATGTATTATCGTACTGTTTGCATTTTAAACGCGGCTTGGCAGAACGCTGAGGTGTAGCTGTGTTTGTCCAATCCTTCAGGATTTTTCAAGTGTGTGCACAAGGCCTCCTTTTTTTCTGATATTGACTGATTCAATCCATCATCACAGTCATGTTTGACTTCTTTCTGCCATTAGCCTGTGCATTTCTCTCAATGCTTTTAATAATTGTGAAGCGAAAAATTGCCTTAATTGCAGTGAAGTCTCATCGGCTGTCAGGTCGTCTGCTATTTCGAAGGCCTGCGTGTATTAATGTGTGCATAAAGGTTTAGCTAAAGTGTTCTCCTGTACTCTGCCTGTTTTTTTATATAAACACTCTACATCTGTGTCCGGCTGAGTGTTTTCGAGCTCTCTGAATGCAGCTGGCGTCCAACCCAATATGTCACAGCTGTCAGAAGGAGAACCAACCCAAGGTCTCACTAACTTGTTTGACTTTTGATCATCGGCTGGATTAGCCAGTCTTATTTAATAAAAAATATTGCCTCCTAATCTTTCATATCGCTTGTTTCCAAAGTAAAGAAATGCTCTGACGTGCTGGCGTTTTAGTAGATGTGCAATAAATATATCCGAACACTCAGCATCCTAGACATAATAAGTGGTAAACATTAACCGAGCGGCACACAGCAGTTCTTTATGTGTGTTTACACTGCTTTAATGCCCCTCTTCAGAAACCTTGCACAATGTGTTTCATAACCCAGCAAAGGCATCGTCTTTGTTTAAGTGCATGGTAAACACGTGTGATGGGCTGTTCCTGTTCAAGCATACACAAGTAGAGGAAAATTCTAAACACATCTTGTTTTTTACAGGTGGGATGCAAGGCGGCAGTGGTCTTCTTTCAGTACGGCGTGATGGCCAGTTTTTTCTGGTTACTGGTGGAGGGTCTGTATCTCCACGCTCTCTTGGCCGTCTCCTTCTTCTCCGAGAGGAAGTACTTCTGGTGGTACATTCTCTTTGGCTGGGGTGAGTGAGGGTATTGCCTCTAGACATTGTAATTCTTCATCGTGGAAGAGAAACACCCATCAGATGTGAATGACAAATTGATCTTGAAAGTCAATAGGACCCTGTGCTGGTCATAGTGATAATTAACTGATCTATCTCTCTATTGACGTCACATTGTCATGAAGGAGGTCGTATTTCTTCTCACTCTCAATTAGAATTGAGTGATCTGGAAGTCTGAAGTTAAGTTAAAGTTTGTGACCCTTCTACACATGGAGGTTGTTTAAGTAAAGCATTTATACAGTGGTGTAATATACTTGAATAAACGCCTTGGCTACCCTGTACTGAGCATCAAAAATATAAGCAAACTTTTTATTTTAATCGAGTATCCATACTCTTTACTCCACTACATTTGAATGAACACTTACAATTACTCGTTACATTGTGAAGGGCGGACGAGGCGATATCGCTATCTACAGGGTGCAGAAGGTACTGGATGCTATTTATGAGCTAAATCACGTGGACGTGAATTAGTGGTTGCGCTTCTTTGCACATTTGATTTTGACTCAGTCACATTTTTTTATCCTAAATTCAGTACGAGTAAAATTCCTAGGTTCTTTTAAAACTGGAAAATTGGATAGCAACTTTTACTCAAGTCTTGAAATTGTTGAACTGTAAATTGTAATTGTTGTGGAACGACTGTCACCAGAAGCAGGAGGAAGGACTCACATGCACAGCACGGACGAGGCGAGACACAAGGGGTTAACAGTCCTATAGGGGATTAAATCAAAACGTGGTCAAAGGCAGGCAGAGGTCGGTACACAAAAATCTAAAGGCAAGAACAAGGCAAGTCTAGCTAGACATACGATAAACAAGACTAGGCTTGACGAGGCAAGGCGAGACATCAACGGGCGAGAGTGACGGGAAATAAACGCTGATAAACTGGCAACAAAAAAGGTGACGAATTGGAGTATACATACATGACTTAATTACCTAAGTGATTACAAAATGACGAACAGCTGAACAAGAAGATAGACATAAAATGCATCATGGCGCACTCCCGGAAGTGACAGAAATCAGCTGAACAGGAAAACAAGGAAGTGGACCCGGAAGTGTCAAAATAATAGTACGTACGTGAACGAGTCTGTGACAGTAATGTTATTTAAAAATTAGAAAAGTAATTCTTACAATAAAGTATCCGTACTTTACTCAAGTATGGTTTTCAGTTACTCTTTACACATCTGCATTTATGCTGCAAACAAATGTTGGTCTGGTAAGTGTGTAAATAGTGTGTAAAAAAAACGCTATATTTGTGTTTGTGTACCAGGAGTTCCAGGTGTCTTCATAACAGTCTGGAGCATTACAAAAGCCTATTTACATGACATTGGGTAAGTTCTGTTTGTAGACTGTATCAAACTTTTATCCTGAACTCATCATCAATTTTGCAGGATTTTATGCGCATATTCATCGGCAATATGAAAATCTTTTTGACTTTGAAAACTGTTTCCTAAGCAGTTTATGAGTTCTCTACTCGTTTTGCTGAGCGTGACACTATAACTGACACACTGTATATTGTGTTTCAAATCTTTCCACTTGAGGTTGATGGTTATAAATTACACCTTTTTTCTAAATCTATTTTTAGGTTAGAGCTGGGTTTTTTTTAAATGCATTACACACTTTAGCTGCAGTAAATACACATGTAGAAAACAGTCCACACATGCCAAAAAGCCTGTAGGGGTCCACAATGTAACAGTGTACACACAGTAACAATAGCACTTTGTTATTGACAGAAAATATTACAAAACTGTTTTTTTTTTAAAGTAGTCTGAAACACAGATGTTTGCTTTCTATCTTCATCTTCTACGGTGAATCTACACTGTAGTCTAAATAGACTAAAGCCTCTTCTCCTGTCAGTTCTTCTGCTCAGTTTTTAGTCTCTCTTTCTTAGTTTTAAATATGTTTTCTCAACAATAATCACACAAGCCCCAAACAGCGGTGATCACAGTAGCTCCATGTTCTCCCTTCTGTACTTTTTGTTTGTGTTTATAAATATTTTAACTAGTTATGTGAAACTTAAAACTACATTGAAAGCAAAAATAAAAATTGTTATTTAGGCCAAACTGTTTTGAGAGTTTACTAACTATTTATAATAACAATTATTTATATAAATTATATAAATGTTGTTATATTTGTTTAATAATAAACAGGAGTCAGTAAGCACCATTGGTCCAATTCATCTGAAGCGCATGTCTTGTACTGTGGGAGAAACCGGAGACCCAGAGGAATCCCACGCAATGTTATTATTGCACTATAATTATTATTCTTCAAGACATTGCCAGACTCTCTTGTGATTCTTATTGGTTTTAACAGCCTAGAGAAGCAAAAGAGGCAGACATTGTGCTCACAAATGAGTTACAATGGCATCATTGACTAATATATGTAACTTGCTCACACCTTGCTGATAAGTCAAAGTCAAAGAAGCTTTTGCCATTTCAACTACATACAGCAGAGGGATAGACAGTGAAATGAGACAACGTTTTTTTCACAAGTGGTCATAAGTGACCTAAACTGACTTAAACTGCACAAAGGCATTGTGGCCCTCTCTTACATGCACAAATACAGAGATCAGACTTGGTGTAATGTAAATGATTGGCATTCATTATATTGGTGACAACTACTGTAATAAGATCACTCTTCCTGAAATGTACAAGCTGACTCTGTTTTAGTATCAAGATGATGAATATCCATGTATAAGATACCTACAATAATAATACATGCCGCAGGTTCAACAATTTTGAAAAAAATATCAGCTTGTAGTCTGGAAAATAGTTTATTTGCATGTAGGTTATTTTCAAATGTTATTATTTTAATAAGTTGATCCCTGAATTCAATTCATGTCTATTTTGTACATGAATGACCAATTTACTTTCAATTACACTTATATTGATTTATATTATATTATATTTTAATGACATAGCTATTTTCAAGCTGTAATAATCATCAAGCAAAATACTTTTACTTTCAGCATAATATTTACAGCATCCGTATAAGCCATGGTAAAAGAATTCTTGCTTAATTAAAGGGTGTGGGTGGTGTTTTTGTTTCTATCGCAACACTCGTTCCTTTGATTGGCGCATCGCTCCTAAGGATTATGGGAAGCGCACTTCTTACACTAATTATTCTGAGAAACAATTGAAGTCAATTTTAATTAGCCACATCAAAGGAATCCGTAGTAATTACGGTGAATTTTTCTCCGTTAATCAAACCAAGCAGATCCACCGTCTGATTGGCATCAAGTGGGGCGAGAAGATTACTCAATGTTCTTTTTTTAACAGATGCTGGGATTTTATTGATGATAACCTGTGGTGGATCATAAGAACCCCGACATTATTAACTATACTGGTAAGTCTACCTGTTAAAAATTACCGGAATCATGAGGTAATTAAAATATGGACTAATTTGTAATCTAAATTTGCTTTATCAGATGAATTTTATCCTGTTCATTTGCATCATCCGGATTCTGCGTCAGAAAATCAGCTGTCGTGACATAGGAAGAAACGAATCACATCAGTACTCGTGAGTTTTCATATACATTCCGATGGCCGTTAGAAACAGAATACTGTTCATTATTATTATTATTATTATTGCTGTTTCTTTTGTCTGACAGGAGACTGGCAAAGTCAACACTACTTTTGATTCCCTTGTTCGGAATCAACTATATCATCTTTGCCTTCATGCCTCATCACATAGAGTCAAATGTGCGCCTGGTGTTTGACTTGATCCTGGGCTCCTTTCAGGTAAGCTACACGGGACCGGACTGGACATGCAAATCTTCTCTTATCTCGCTCAAATTCCCATAATGCCAGTAGAATGGTACGCGGCCTCAGTGGTAGATGCAGCGTGGGATCTGCCAGCTTTCCGCAACCCCAGACATCCCCAGTGATATTTATTTTCTTCCTGCTTATGGAGCCAAAAGAAAAGGTTAAACAAGGATAGTCAAAAATGGTCTTGAATTCTTCAAAGCTGACCAGTCATCCAACAGTTTGATTAATTACTCTTTTTTTTCATGTCTGTGGCATTAAAATGGCTTTTCCAGTGGATCGATCATAAAATCTTGTGTGTGTGAGTCCCAGAAAAAGCAATGCATAATATTAATGCAGTAAAAGTTGCTTTGTTTAAAACCATCTAATATACAAAACCCTGTCAGGAAATCTGACAACAGAACAGAAAGTGATGGGCAGCTCTGAAGAGTTTGAATCCAGGGCAGGGATTTCCTGTGTCAAGTATGTATATTCAACTTATGTTTGTGTGGGTTTCCTCCAGTGCTCCGGTTTCCTCCCACAGGCCAGAAGCCTCCATATCAAACCAAACATGCGAATGTGTATGAAAATATGTACCATTGTTTTAATAGAATCAACCCAGTGCTGTCAAAAGTAGTCACATTCATTATTCAAGTAGAAGTATAAACACTAGAGTTTGAAAAACGACCGTTTTACATTTATGAAAGTAAAAGTATCAGTGCAACCTTTTTACTCAAGTAAAAGTACCGGTTTGATAACTACTTATATAAATAATGCAAAGAATAAAGCCATTAAAAATAAAATTATTAATGACGTAGGACTATACAGTATTGTTATTATATAATGTTGCCGTATATAATTATGTTGAAAATTAATGCGTTTTATTACAATGCAAACACATTAAAGAACCATACCAACAATGTGCCCTACCAAGCATTAACATATGTTTCAGAGTGTGAAATGTTTCAGAGGAAAATGTGATGACTAGTAATGTAATGCTGAAAAAAGTTGAGTGATGTAACCGAATAACATAGTTGAAGCACAGAACATGCATCAAAAATGTATCAATATGCTTTGTTTAGTCACAAAAGCAGCTGGTTCTCAAAATTCTTTGAGCCATTCACTCGCTGATGCGCAGATGAGATGGACCACGTACAAACCAATAGTGTCGGAGTGATACGGGTTTACACGTCTCATCCAACCACAATCAAGTTTACCATAACAATATGGTGCAATTTATTTGAATTTTTTTTAGATCGATGACAACACGGAAAAAATAACAAACCAAAATGAAACTGGAGTAACACAGCTATTTTAAAAATGTAAGGAGTAGAAAGTACAGATATTTGCTTAAAACTTTTAGTGGAAGTAAAAAGAAGGCAGAGAAAATAATTGCTCAAGCAAAGTGTACATATTATATATTTTATACAAAATATATAAATATATATTTTTACTTTGTTACTTGACACCTCTGCAATCAACATATATTTTGTTTAAAAATGCAAGAAAAAACACTTCAGCAGAAATAATTTTGGTATTTTGTTGTATGTTTGCCTCTAGGGATTTTGTGTTGCTGTCCTGTACTGTTTTCTAAATGGAGAGGTAAGACATTCACACATTATAATCGGCCATGTCGTTTGACCTGCACATGCAACTAGTCATTTTCCTGTCTTCGTCTACTTTTAAGGTCCAGTCTGAGATCAAACGCAAATGGAGACGGTGGCACATGCAGAGGTTTCTGGGAGCTGACACCAAATACCAGCAGCCCTCGATGGCAAGCAACGGCCTCAACTTCAGTACCCAAATCACCATGATGACCAAATGCAGCCCGACCACACGGCGAGCGTCCGCCTGCCCGGAAGACTTCTCTGCCGTCTGACAGCAGAACGATGCTGCGTCGACAAAAAAACCAACGTGTCCATTCTATAGCGGAAGTCTGTCGTTCAGACCGTCTCCATCATCTACAAGGTCACCGCGGAGCCTGTGAGAAACGGTGCGCGTCTCAAGGTGTCGATTTGGCTTGCGATTGTCCTTGTCATACACATCCGGAGAGAGAGAGAAAGAGAGAAGAAATGTGAGGGAAAGGAGAGACTTTGATTGTTCATTCAACTACTGACTCCAGTACAAGACTGAAAACCAAGCACAAGTTTTGGATATTTATCTGCTTTGAACCTGTGAGTTTCTGAGGATTATAGGAGGTTTGAATGTAAACTGGGCTGAGTTTGTAAACCCGGTTTTGGTTCTCTAAAACACATGTGGTCTCTCTGACCCTGTATTCGGAGTTTCTTTGTTCTGGTTTCGCTGCTCGGTGTATCTCAAAATAATCTGTAAAGATGATTAATGACCTGCGCTGTCTCTAGAGTTTAAGCTTTATTTTTTTGTTTAATCTCCCTCCTTGTTCTAGGAAGAAAATGATGTGATACAGACAATCTGACATGCTGTCACAATGCTGTTTGTGGGTCCTTTCACATTTCTGCGTTTACGTCATCGTGTACTTTTGGACAAACAGGAACTATCTCATTGAGAGTTTTACAAGCATGCCGCACGTCATTTTTTTACGACGGTGATGTGTTGCTTGAAGTCAGTGTTAAGTAGTTCTGTGTGAATGTCGAGGTTTGTGCAATCAATTTTTCGACGTAGGTGGTTTTAAGGGTTGTGTGTCGATTGTGTGTTCGTGTTTGTTTGATTTGTCTTTGTGTATGGGATTTTTAGGCCGCAACATCATTCTGTGCATATATTACATTTGTAAGGTTGTAGCTTGCATAAAGGTCCTCCTGCATGTTTTTGCATAATTTTATCGTACCTCAGTGGAAAATGTAGAAACATGCATGATTCATGCATGATGTATATATTTTAGGTGTTTTTAAATAAAGGTTAGGAGAATAGGAAAATAGGAAAACCTATTGGACCAAAATACTGTAGTAGAATTTGGAAATTAGACAGAAACTTCGGTTAAAAGACTGTTACAGTGGCATTTATTATTTTATGCAACATATTACTGTTTATCATGCAGTTCATGTGTTTGGCAAATAAACAGGAAGTAGTTCTCAAAAGGTGTAAGCCAAAGGAAAAAAAAATGGTTTCCATTTTTTGTAGAACAAATCAGGCATGTATTTATTGTTCAAAACAATGTCTTAACAATAATGTTTTATCGTTTTTGTTTGTTTGTTGGCTGATCTTTGGACATTTTATGTAATGTAAATCTATCTCCATCATGCAAACTAAATATATGTGGATGTAAGCAGAGACTTGATTCTCTCTTGAGAGAGAGGGGTTGAGGAAGAAAGTGAATCCATGCAAGAAGGATATAAGATATAAATACTAATCCATAATGTAAATGGAAAAATTCCCTTCTTGTGTCAGAAATCAATAAACTATAACAGAATGTCACGAATATTGTAATAAAGATGTTTGTTTTTTTTCCTGTCAGTGTTTCTAAATATTGTACAAATCCTATTTTTTCTGCCTACATGGTTGTATTGAAATACACATACCGGTATTTATGCTTTTTTAATCCAGTGACTAGTTACATTCTTTCCTACAATAAAACTGCCCAAAAATAAACAAAACCAAGCGTTGCATGTGTTATAGCGACATCTTGTGGCTATTTTGCAATTCTGCATGAACCCTGTAACACCAAAATGGACTCGACGACCCGATGCGAAGATTCATTTGAACTAAAAGTGTGCTGCCTATAAAATACGAATAGTTGATACTCTAAATTACTTTTGAAAGCTTTGCATTTTGGAATCACTAGCATCTATCTTAAAGCTCAGACAAAATGATCATTATGACAGTAGAGCTCCAGATTTTAAAATATTTTAGACATGGCGATGCATCGCACC
>SOMO01000039.1:2276268-2286802 GCA_028128575.1 Paedocypris carbunculus | reverse complement strand
ACACACACACACACACACACACACACACACACACCAAATGTACACAATAATAAGCAACTGCTTTTTCTCATTTTTGAAGCTCAGAAACTTTCGGGGTGTTTATTTTTGCTCATGTTTGTTCAGTTTTCATCAGTGGATTTATTTTTATTGACTTGAAATTTCTAAAATAGATCAGGTACCTTTAAGAAGAAGTCTCTTCGCAACCAGCTGAGCAAAATCGAGACTGTTCAGTGCCAGGACGTTGTACAAGATGATTTGCCAGAAGTTCACGGCGTTGAACAAACCCCGGATTCGACGAGACATGGCTTCAGACATGAGATTAGTCTAGAAACATAGTAAAGTCCTTATAGTAAAATCATGGCAATCATTTTTTGTGTGTGTAAATCATTTGGTAATAATCAAATAATTAATGATCTTAATTATTGGTTCAACCAACACATACCTCTATGGTCGAAAAAGGAGGAAAAGAAAACAATTTTGCAACCCATAATTCAAAGTTCAGGCCGAAGCAGTTGAAGAAAGACCAGATGTAAACCAGTTCGCAGGGTCCGAGCCACAGAGTTGTGACAGCAAAGGTGCAGATGGTGGCGACAAGTTCTTTAAAGATAGCGTCATGGTTTTCTCCAATATAGTCATAGACATATCTTAAATAGGAAGTGAGTGAATGTAAATAATGTTCAAGGACATGTAAAAGGATTGTCATATCACCTACTTGCACAGCCAGTCGTTGATGCCTCGGTCGAAGTGTCTGCAAGTGCAAACAGTAAAACACACTATTTGTCCCCTTTACTCAAGGTTTTTCTTTGGCGGTAGTACTTACGTTTCGGCAAAGACGTAGAGCATTGTGATGCATTTCGGAGGCTGAGGAGGATCGAGATGGTCCAGCCTGGAAACCGTGTTGATAACACCAAACATGACAGCAGCTTTCACCCAGTCATACACTAGATTAGAGTAGGCCAGACCGGCTGAAAGTAGAAAAAAGTGTTACTGTGACAGTAAGAAAGCAGTAGAGATATAAGGAAAAAAAACTACTATAGCTAGTTTGGCTAGTGTGTTAATATTTTTGGAAAACTGACCCAGAGACCAATCAGAGAGCTGCTTCAAAAGCTTCAAATCACCAGGGATGGTCAAAATGTACAAGTAATGAAAGAAGACGTCCACCACCAGAATAGCCCCAAGGTGCACCAAAGCATGAATAGTGATGTTCCACATCTCTCGTTCTTTGCGAGTCAAGTTTGGGTTATTAGCCTGAGAATATCGGAAAGATTTCACCAGAGCACAAAGTATGACATGCCAATACTTTCTTGGGCTATCTTTATCATTCCCATAGGTTTGAATTCTAAGCAGAAAGACTCACTTGCTCATGAAAGCGGTCAAAGGTCATGACAGGTCCGAAGAAAAAAAAGGGGAGGTAGAAGTTATACTTGAGGAGATCCATGAGGCTGTAATTGCCATCTTTCTTCTCACAGTTCTCTAGTGCAAAGCTCATGCAGCGCATTATAGAAAACCCGCAGCCTCCGTAAAACAGAACGTCTTGCAGATCAAAAGAGCCGGTCACAAAGCCTTCCTGCATTAAAATAGAAGAATATTCAGGCTTTATTTTCGATCAAATATAAACGCATATGCCTCTCTGACCAGCACATAAAACACTGATGTCTAAAAAAAAAAAACCTCACAGTACATATACTGTATCGACGTCCACTGAGATGTAAGTTTATGTTAAGTTTATGATGTAAGTGTGTACACACAGGTATTGAACCCAGTGTCTACGCGGATCTAAAGAAGAGTTAATTCTCATGGTCTGAATGTTCTCACCTGCCACGTGTTAAAAGGCTCCATCTTGAACGTGGCCAGACTGGTGAGTCCAGCAACAAAGCAGAGCCACTTCCTCTTGACCAGAGCCACGCTGTACAAGACGATGCAGTGAGACAGGACGAGGGAAACGTATGTCCATCCCATAGTAATCAGGACAGCAAGAGATCCATACATCATGTAGATCAATGACCTGTGCTGTGGAAAACAACCACATTACATCACATTAAGCAGCTGCTATTTCCATCTCAATATAATAAAGAAGATGTTGACTAAAGATGAAAATCTGATGTAAGTTCTAGAGTATGATTACATAACGAATATTATTACATACATATGCATTTAATTATTCATTACGGTGCAGAAATATTAGAAATATTAAAATATTAGGGTTAGTCAACCAGTGGAAAGTTACCTTGAATCCATCTAAACCAATCCTCTTTGAGAGCAGACAAAACAAAGTGCATTAAATGTTTCATGCGTCATTTGATGTTATGTGTTGCGACAAAGAATAATCATTAAAACTTGATTTCAAACAAAAAACACAAATTAATAGTTTTAATTGTGTAAAAATGGTATTAGAACTGAACTAGCACATACCTTTGGAGAAAGCATGGAGCAGATCTTAGCAAAAATCACATGACCTGATAGGGCGAACAGTATATGGTTGCGGAAAGTAGTGAACCACATAACCCATTCAAAGTCAGACACATCCTGGACAGAACAATTTGAATTAAAACGAATAATTTAAATTTGTATTATGGATATTATAAATGGCGTGTATAATCCAACAGTAATAAAAAAATAAACCAAATTCAAAACCAATAAAATGTTTTCACCATTTTTCTGCCAAAATAGTGCCATCCTGGTTTTACACTTTCTCTAAATGCTCTTCTGTTTACATTTTCTGGAAATAGAGAATGAACCATGAGCATGAACTGCAAAATCATCAGTGTACCATATGAAATAATCAGCAACTTTTGCGTTTTATTCATGAAGATTAGCATCAAATTCTTTACTGAACATTCGTCAAATCTTTGAAAGCGGGTACACTTGAAATGTATGTAAAAATGTATGGATCTGGATCTAGGTCATGGGATCTGTGTATTTTGTCATTATATGTATTTTGACAAAAACTTACGTATTAGTATTAAATTCTCATTAATTAACAATAGAGACATTTTCCGTGTTCTCCAAAAACTGTCTTGCTCAAAAACACTTCAATTGTGCTACCGGCCACAACAAACCATTCATAGAATATTGGATCATGTGTATTCCAGACAGAACGTGACTTCAGGACATTTCAGAAATTGTAATAATTTATGCAATACATTTGAAATAAGGAGTATTGTACCACTAGAAGCCTCAATGATCCAGCTACCAGCCCACAGAAGCGCAACAGCAAGGACAGCACTGTACATGTACAGTTCAAACCTGGGAAGGGCCGTTTTGATCCCCATAATTGTCCTGAAAAAAAAAAAAAAACAATTCTTAGTAAATGAGCTACATAAAGGTAGTAACACTGCACATTAATTTCAACAAAAAAAGTAAAGCGTTATTGGAATTCTCAGACTTTTTCTTCCATTATAAGTCCCCAGATCAAGTTTAATACACTATGTTCTGATCTATTAGTTTGCCTGATCACAGCTGTTTAACAGCAAAACTACAAACAGACAAGAACCAACCACAGAAGAATCTCACAGATATATAATATTATATGAGGTTGTAAATATTTAAGCATTCAATCGTTTTGAAGCTACATTTTGATATGCAGTCTACATTACCCCTAAAATATTTAAATAGTTTCATAAACCCCTTGTGAAAAGGTTTTCTCAAGTATATCAAGATCTAATGTAGTTAGAAGTTGTTTTTTCAAATATTATCCAAAACAATTCTAATGGGAAATTTTTATACATTTCAAAGATGTTTTATGAGCCGCTGCAGTTTTAACGCCCACTCTTTTCACTCGGAAACTATATAATTTCAAAATAAAACTATAGCAGATTTAAATCCGCCAAACATTCCAAGCAATTTAAAGAAAAGAGCTTAGTGACTTAAATGGGAGTGTCTCGAGATCTTTAGAAACAGCACCGTCAGCTGCACCGTTCAGCCTCTCGATTCCTATTTTAGCCCGAGCAGGTGCTGATGGTCCAGTGCGGCAGCTGCAGCGCAATGCGATCTCCTCCGCGCATCAGTCCGAACCCACGGAGGTTCGCGTGTCTTATTAATGACTTCAGAAGACTTGCGAGTATCTAACTACACCCCAGACCCAAACACTTGTGTTTGAGAACTTCGTGCGAGTGTAAATGATGCTTCTAAACACTGTACTGCATTTTATTCCCAACGAACCCTTGAATCGTAAATAAATTACAGTAGGTACAGTATTTCGAAGCAAAGTGCACTTGCTCGGTACCAACCTTGTGTCAAGCGCCGTTTAGATGCTGGAGGCAGGTGTCAACCCCCACAGAATTGGGGGGAAAAATGAAAAGGGGGATGAGCCTGGACTTCTTCTCCTAATGCATCCGTCCCGGGTTTCCAGTGCCGTTGTAGTGCACTGTGAGAGGCAGTGGACTATAGTAGCTGGTGAGGATGTTGCTGGAGGGGGTGTTAAGTGTATTTATAATCCAGACTGGAACCGCAGAGGGGTGGCACCAGAACTGTCCATCAATAAAGCGCTCAAATTGAAGACCCATCGGCGACTATAACAAGTGCAGGATGCACATCCATAACGCCCGGATTAGAATGTTTTGTTATTTGTCTCCTTTCTTCAGTAGTGTCATTTCAGCGAATATGAACGTGCACGTGCATTTGAGGTTGTACTGTACTCATATTTACACGTTTTAGCACGCATATTTGTCAGCTCCTGTTTCATTTTTAAATGTTCTGTTTCAACAATACAACAACAACAACAACAACAACAACAACAACAACAACAACAACAACTTAAATTAAATACAAATGTATAAGCAAGTAACTGTTATAAATTAACCGCTTAATAAACAGTTTAAGTAATTTTCACTTTAAGTAAAAAAAGTGTCCAGCGAATTTTTAATACAAAAGACAAAACAACACGTGCATGGATCCACAAATACTGCGACATTCTACTCGAACAAGCAAAACAGAAGTTAAAAACCAGTACGACTAGCAGCATTATATGCTACCACCAGAGGGAGCCAGTGCAGCGCGAATCGTTCTGCGTGAGACTGAAGCCTTTAACCATTTAAATGTCAGAACTCAGAATCACAACCATTACACAACTATGGCATGTATTTAATATTGAAAAATAACGACAAAGTGTCACTGCGTCATTTCAGTCACATTCATGCTTTTAAACGCTCCGTGCAACTTACAACAAATTAGTTAATTCACTAAAATGACACTCGATGATAGAATAATTAATGCGCTAAGGATTAAAACACACTTAAAAAGGCGAACGTTTTATTTCAGTCAATCTATATATTTGTTTTAGTTATTTGTATATGGTAACTATATTCCTAAAAGAAAAATCGTACTTAAAGTATTTGAAGCAAACCCCAAATAAGGTGCAAAAAAGGACATTTTAGTTTAAATATGTGATCGCGAGGTCACCATTGAACCACTGGAAGAGTCGGTCAACTTTGGACTGCGTGTGCCTCGTCCGCGCTTTTATTTTTAATTTGAGGGAGGGGGTTCCCTGAAAATACCTCCTCCCGCTGCTCTTAGCGCTCTCTCCTGAATATCAAACACTCGCCGTCTCCATATTGGAAGTCGGGAGCCAAAAACACAGGACAACATGAAGAGAGTGTTTTCGGCGGTGGCGTAAGCGCATGTCGGATTTCGTCGTTGTAACTGCACGAGCGTTCGGACATTAGCGCGCGGACGTTTGTTGGGCGCGCGCGTTAGGAGGTTTCGCGGTCAGCTAACGCTATTCCACATTAGCAGCCCAGCCTCCAACTACTTGTTAGTCAGCTCGCGAAATATTGTTTTTGTTTTTTGTTATGCGCACTCGAACGGCTGCTTGATCAAATGTGTGTCCGCGACGCGTATTTTAATGCAACAAAGCGCAAAGATTAGTAGTCGGGTGCCGTCCGTTCGCCCACGCTAACCCGATCGACAGCAGTCCGCTGGCTGCCTGGAGATCTGCCATTAACTCGACTAGCTGGTTAGCGCAGCCTAGAACACTCGCGGGAAAAAAGAATCGCTCGAACAGTTCGTTTCCATGGACAGCACGTCCATAATAACGCAGGTTACGAACCCCAAGGAGGAAGAGCTACTATCTTCGAATCCGGAGAAAGGTAAGCCGCGTTTGTGTATTTTCAGTCTGAGTTGTTGGTGTAGCGCGTCGCGTCACCCACCATTTTAAACGAGCGGGCAGCGCGTCCCTGCGTCCGGCGCGCATACATGTTTTAGCCGTTTAAAGCCACTTGAATGTGCTTTAAACATATCACCTAAATTGACGTGCAACTTTGAGGTTTTTGGCGATGTTTTGCGCGAATGCATGGCTGTTTTTCTTGCTGTACTGTTGTGTGCGTGGTTGTTTATGTAACTGTGGACGTGACGGCGGAGCATGAACTGAAAGTTTGGACTGTCACGGTTTGTGAATGGGGACCAGCACACTCTCTTTCCGTCAGTTAAAAGCCACTAGTTGTAGTACTTGGAGTTTGAGATGAGTAGTGGCTCCTCTCGACCGTTAGCTCAGTGAAATGTTTACTCTGTGAACTGTTGATATGTCTCGTGCAGGTCATGTGTCATCATTCTCAGGCGCTTTCAAAACGAAAGCATTTTGGTGCTAAACATGTTGTTGTTGTTGTGCTCAGTAGTGAAATAGGACATTTTCCGGCGTGGAGACGTGCTGGGGCCGTGTAGGCATTCGAATGAAGCGCTTCCAGGGCTTGACCTTTGACCTCTGGGTGGCTGAAGGGAGATGGTCTCTAACAGCTGCTGCGCAGAATAAAGCTTGAGCATCTAAAATGGTCTCCTTGCCAATGCTGCACACTTTAATTCAGCCTTTAATTAAGTTAAATCTCACCTATTAACACTACAAAATATTTAAGTTAATGCTTAGGCGATTTTTTTTAAGTTGTCAGTTTTGTGATCCAGAAATTGGTATACAGACACATTTAATTTGCCAGTTGTGTATGTATTTTCTTATTAGCTGAATAATGTTTTTTTTTTTTTTTGTATAGTTATGCTATTTTTCATGATTGTTACAGTTAAATACCATCGTAACCTGTCCTTAATTACTTGGCTGAGGATATATAACTTTTCATTTTTTTATATAATACATGTACAGTTATTGCACACGTTTGTGCTTGTCCATATTTATAGAAACATTTAAACCAAATTATTAACCGAACATAATTACACTGTATTTGAATAAAAATGATTTGACAACCTTAATCATGGAACAGCACTTATTTATTCAGTGAGTTGTAAAGAAGTTTTGTGATCTGACTAAGACGTGATTTATTTATTTTTTTTGCCTAAATTCAATGGTTTTTTTTTAATTTGTCATCAGTTTTTGTCTTTAGTGTCGCTCATAATGTTTTGAGATGGTTAAAGGGGTGGGAAAGGAGTGATGATTCCCATTGGCTGTTCCTTTTCTTTGCTCTGCCTCTGTCACAGCCGCCCATATTCCTTTCACTCTCTGTTTCTCAAAAATGCCAAATATCACTGAAGTTTCGGGAATGAGGGAAAATTGCTTCTTTTCCTTAAAATGGAGCTGCAGTTGCAGCCAATGAGTGGAGGCATAGAGGGTCCGGCAGCCTAAAGGAGACTGGGTGGGGTTAGTAAATCGCTGGACTCTGGTTTCAATTTTTTTCTGTCTTGTCACTATTTTTAAAGAGGCTTCTTTTGCCGCTGACCTCAGTGTTAACATTTGCAGCCCTCACTGCGATGCTGGAATGAAGGAAGATTATTATTAGTGTGTGTGAATGAAAAGATTGTTTTTTTTAATGCCCGCTCATTTGCTGTTTATGTATGTCAAGCCTGCACATGAAAAGCAGAACAGTTTGGGTCTTTAATTTAATGTGACATTAAATTTTTTTCAGAGAGACAACCGTTTCCCCAAAGGGTGTTCAGACATTCCATCTGTGTTAAACAACTAGAAGGAATACAGGGATTCTCTCAAATTACAGTGCCTTGTTCCTGCTTCACACTGACATTGGGCCAGATTGATCAGTTGATAAGGCCTTTGAGAGGCATTTTATAATATAACTAAGTTTGACAATTTTGGGAACTTGAAACACACGCTTATGTGTGTAATTATATAATTGGATAATGACCCAAAAAAGCTGCAAACTAACAGAGTATGTCCTAATAGACAGCATACAATCTGGTAGGAGTTGTGAGAATTTATCGTTTAATTCTCAAGTGATTGACCGGATTGTCAGATGTAGTGAATGTCAGTTTGCTGTTTCTGGTGGGATTATTACAGCTGTTTATATGTGCTGCTTAAAAAAGTGTTGTGTGCTCGTGCAACATAACATAAAAGCAACTTATCTGTTTGTTTTACTCGCCGGATTCTTATTGAAAAAGCCACTTTTTTATGGAGGAAATGAGTGACGCGTGGAACATTTATTCTAGATAAACGTGTCCTTGAGACAATTAACATTGAAACAAATAAGTAAAAAGTAATACACCTTGAAACAACTAAGTAACGACCTGCTTTTGCAACATCAGTGTAATGTCCGCAGTTTATAAAAAAGAGCAACACTATGCTGAAGCCTTCACCTTATCACTGTATTTGTGCTTTAAAAATTATGAGTGTGTTATAGAAAATGTGTGTGTCTGTAAAGATTTAGTGCAGTTATTCTGTTCACACATTAATGTTTGATTTCATTGGATTGTGTTACTGTTGACATTTGAAGTGACAGTTTTTTCCAACACTTACAGAGCCTGGTAATGTGCTGAAAAAATGCGAAGTAGAAAAATTTAAGTATACTTAAGTATTCATATACATATATATATATACACCTATATATGAGTTTATTATTTTTCTTGTCACCGCTTTAAAAAAAAAAAATTTTAGTTAAGAAAAATAATTTTTTTTTAATTTAGATTCACAAAATAGGTTTAAAAAAAAACATGCATCAAATATTTGATTTGTTGTTTTTATTTATGCTTCTCTTTTCTTGTCAGTTTCGCTGTCTAACTGCAGTCTGAAGAAGAAGAGGACACGGAGCATCTTCAGCTCCTTGTTCTGCTGCCTGAGGGCTTATGATGCCGAGCCCCCCGTCACTCCCAATAACAACGGCACCCCTCTGCCCCCCCCTGTTGAGGAGAACGGCGTGCCACCAAAGGTGAGACGACATTCAACGAGGCTTTAAACACAGTTAGACATCTCTGTCTGCAGCGTCTTGTGGTGTTTTACTCCTGTTGTCTCTTTCCTTAAGTAGGCCATGTCATATATGTCGGCATTATTGCGTTTTTGTCACGTGATTAAACACCTCATTTTTTTCCAACTTATTTCTTTGTCTTCATCTCTCATGTCCAGTGTGACCAAGTTGAGGTCATCCCTATTCTCAGTGTATGTATGACTTAGTTTGCTCTCGCATGTGCACGTACACACAAGGTGCTCTTTAACTAACAGACGCTTGCATGATCTATGTATTTCACCCCTACAACCGGAAAGACGTTGTGAATAAACCTGGTGGTATTTGGGAAATCCTGAGCTTGTTATGTGACGTCGTGATTGGCTGATCTGGGTTACAGTGGTTTTTACATTAATGGTAATAAGATCAACCAGTAAACGTTTGATTATTTCATCGCCTGCAAAGCTGTTTTATGAGGGTTTAGTTTAGTAGTTCGTTCAGCTCCAGATGGAACAATCGGATCTCACAATCAATCCCTTAATGATTTTTCCACCGGGACTCATGCTCGAGTTTGCAGTTATGTTTTTCCAGTGTGAATTTATTAGTAATTTCAATACAGAACAAGAGGTTTTTCCTGCTGTCTTGAGTGTTTTTCTCTACGTATTCGGCATCTAGAGCAAGATCATGGCTGCACTCCAGCGGTTTCTCCTAAGTTTGAATCATCCTATTAAAAGTCAGGGATTTAGATTAGATGGACTGGGCAGCATACTGCCTCACTCTATAACAAGATTGTCTCTGCCGGTTTCAGGGCAGTGAGGATTAGAGACGCAGTACCCATTCACCCGCATCTTATAAATAAAGTGATAAGATTTCATATGGCCTGCTGGTGCTAAAATTACACTCACACTGTCTAACATAACCCATCATTCGTCGCTGATTAATTTGTGAAAAACTATAATCTCCAGGCATGGTCCACAATGCCAAGCGCTTCCTTCTGAAGAGGCTTTGGGGATAAGTTGGGATGTTACGGCTTGTGTGCTGCTCTGTAGCTCAGGAAATACGCTTCCTGTTTGCTTTTCTTTAGATTTCCCACGGAAATGTGTCGATGACGAGCTATGGTGTTGGCTGTTTTCATTTCTGCTCATTTTGCTTGTTAACGCCATTTCACTTCCAAATTCTGTTTCTTTACATCTCTTGTCTCGTTTGTAACTACTTTTGCTGAACTCACTTCCTGTTCATGACTTTTATTGTACCTGTTTTGCTGTTCTCAGCCTCCAGAGAAATACCTTCTCCCGGAAGTCAACATAAACGATTATGGAAAGAAATGTGTGGTGATAGACTTGGATGAGACTTTGGTTCACAGCTCGTTTAAGGTAATTCCTTCACGTTAATGGAAGATGGCCAATATTTTATTTTTTGTGAAAATAATG
>SOMO01000039.1:2250536-2265428 GCA_028128575.1 Paedocypris carbunculus | reverse complement strand
CAACATGCCGTTACAAACCTCAGGGGACGGGAGGCACTTGGGCATCTCATCCTCAATGGGCTTAGTGAGTAGAGCGCTGCCCAGGATAGAGATCATATGCTGAGCCATGACCTTCTGCTGGTCCACACTGCAATGGTTCTCCAGAGACAAAATCACCGGGTACTCGGATGTCTGAAAATTGCAGATGTCATCATATATTTTGAACAAATACACAAACCCATGAACTTTTATGCATTATTTTCCTTGTAGAATATCGATACCTTAAAAGCATATTCCTTAATGGCTTGAATTACATCTTTAAAAAGGATCTTTGAGGTGAGTGTGTATCCGTGGTAAATGACTGGCTCTCCATCGGATCCATCCCAGCAGTCTAGTTCCACACACCGGCAGCCCTTTATGAGTGCACTGTATATAGACAAGGAAACGTATTCACTTAAGGAAACTTAATCTAACCAATCCTTCACTAGAAAATAATAATAAATCAGGTATTGGAGCTCAAGTAGCAGAGCTGGTGTTTGAACACTAGATCATGCTTATTATGGAAAGCATAAAGTTGACATGATGTTAAGAGAGATAAAAATGTATAGTAAGTTAAAAAAAAAAAAAACATTTGTTCACACCAAATACAATTTGTTCATTTGGGATGGAGAGATTTACTTCCAGTATGGCACATGTTCATAAGTTGTAAAAGATTTTTAATCTGGCGTGACAATTCACTGCTAAACATCGAAAATGTCCACAATTTTAAATGTCCTAACCCTTTATCCATATGAAAACTACAAATCTAAGCATGATTTGTAGTTGGCAAAAGCCAAATATTTTACTATAAGACAATCCAACCACAGGAGCTTGTTAACTCAAACTGTACAGTGATTTTGCATTAAATGTTATATTCACTCCTCAAGTGAATCCTATTCCAATTGGTTAAGGACCAAACATCTATTATGGTACAATATTACTTTGTTGCAACATTTAAGAGCCAAATTCACAACCTGCATCATTTCAAAAACTAAAAGAACACATTTTCATATGCATAAAATGTAGTGATTACTTTATGTAGCCCTCAGTGCTGCTGGGCCCTTTCAGCTGGTCCTCCAGCAGGTAAGTGTTGTGAGAAGAAGAGATGAAGTAATGACTGAGAGGCTGGGTCATATCCTGGTACACACTTGTGTGAGCTGCATTAATGATCAGCCCCTCTGGCTGGAGTAGGTACATCAGGAAGCCGTCCTTTGTCATAAACTGTTTTGCTTTGGCTACAAAAATAGAAAAAGCGACATGAATCAATAATAACAAAATACCCGTCAAATACACAGTAGACAGATTAAACATTTAAAAAGCTGTAAGCCCTTTTTAAATACTGTACTCTTAAAACAATGACAAAAGTTTGTTCTTTATTTTTGGAGTGGGGGGTCAAATGGCTTTGTACAGCTGAGGACAAAATTCTATGTAATAAAATACATTAATAAAAAGCAGTTACCGTTTTCATCCAGTTCATACTTTTCAATAAGCTGAAGGGCATCGTTGAGAGAGGCCTCTTCTCTCTGCTCATCCAACAGGAAGCTCAGCAGGTCAGCTGCACTCATGACACCATCTGTCTTTGCGTATGTATTATAGATAACATCAATCTCTTCTCTTTTAGTCAGGATGTGATAGAATGTCTCAATTTCCTTTCCGTCCAAGTATCCAGATTTTGATGTGTCACATTTCTGGAAGTGGAAGATGAAAGTGGCCACTTGTCGTGTTGTTTTTTTCCCGGTGTGTTGCCAGTAATAATATTTGTGTTTTAAAGCAGCAATGTTACCTCAAAGAGAATTTCAGCGTACTCGTCATCCACCTCAAAGTTGATGGATTGTAGAAAGCTCTTCAGCTCCTTCTGACTCATCTTGTTATCACAGTTTTCATCAGCTTTACGCAAGCAGCTGTAGATCCAGCTGGAGTTCTGGATGTAAGAATAATAACTCAATCTGCACTCACTTTCAGGTTTGAAAGCGGAACCATCCTTTAGTTGCAAAAGGATACTGCTCGGTTTTCTTCTGGGGTGAGAGGTTATTCATGTTCGAGATGACTTTCTCCAAGCCACCGACCCAGTTCTTGGCCTCCTCTTCAGAGCTGGCGATCAGGTCCAGGCATTTCTGATGGGTTTTAAACAAGATCGAAAACGCTCGACTCTCCACTGCATTGTCCGTATACTTTCTCAGACCCTCTGTCTGACGACCCATTCGTACAGCTGCGATGTCATCAACCGAGACTGAGTAAAAGAAAGACAAGGGTTAATATAACAAAAATAAGAGGAATAAATTTAACATTACTGAAAAAATTGCAACAATTGCTACAATTCATTTCCACTCAGAGCATTTATTACATACTTTAATATCGGCATCAAACTTTTTGTTTCTTTGAAAGACAAAATAATGAATTCATAATTTATGAATTAATGAATGAACCTTTTTAGATTTTTTAAACAACTAATTACAAATGAAAATTTAAAAATGTAAATATATGAATATACATTTTAAATACCATAAACATAAAAAAATATTTATATGCAATTGTTCATTAGTGTCCTGATCTGTAATTGGCAATCTCTACAAGTATAGTTACACATCATTTTGTGCGTTTTTTCAGTGAAACGACTAAATCGTACATCAAGCAAAGTCCGACAGGTTTACAGGTTCCCATTGTGCTATGCTTCCACAATTAAATGTAATGAGTTCCCTGTTTAATTTCAGAATCAATTAGAAAACTACAGAGAACAATAAAAAAAACATCACAATGATACTCATTGACTGATGATTACAATACTTGTAAAAGAAAAACAATGGTGTGCCAATTAAATCCATTATTAAAAGTGGTAATTAAGAACTTCAAAAATTGAACACCATCCCGTAAACGTCGACCTGAAAAAATGTTTCTTATACTATGCCATAAAATGATTATGTAATGTTATGTAGTTTAACGCTCATAAAACAGGAAATATTTGCGACTCTCATCCGCAAGAACACAATAAAACCACAGAGAAAGGCCTTGTGTGGGTCAGAGCAGGACACGAGAGCAAGTGTGAACAAAAGACCGGAATCTGACACAGCCCTGTGATTTCTTCTTGATGCCAGCAGTGATACTCACAGGTCTGTTTGGACTTCAGCGGCTTTTTAGATTCGTGCCACATGGTCTTGCAGTCTTCCTGAAGCTTGTAGAAACGTGTCTTCTTCCAAGACTCCGAACGGACTTTCAAAAGATCCCCACCGTTGAGCAGGAACTGCAGGTCGGCATCACTTTCTAAACCTTTGAGGAGAAGGGGGGGGGACAAGACCACACATGTCGTGACTCTTTCGAAGCTTTTGTGAATCAAACGAGATGGTGGGTTTTTTTTCAAGGTGTAGGATCATTTTTTCCCCCATGAATGCAAGACAAACAAAAGAACCATGTTGTCCCTTTGTGGTGCTGCAGAGGAAAGAAAGCCTCGCTTTCATAAAAAAACAGCTGCTGGAAAAGAATTATAGCTTGCAAAGCGCAAAAGACTTTATCTACTGAGGCTGAAACACACAGAAAACACCTGAGACCAACCAGGACAAGCTATGAGGTCAAACTCCCAGATAAATGCATTATTTACAAAGGTGTGGCGATTGTGTGCATTTCCCACACTACGAGCGAAAACGTGTTATTCTACCTACATTTTATGAGAAATTAAATAATAGATGCCATTGAGTTTATAAAACGCATCTGACTAACTAATTGTGTTGCTAAGCCAACAACTTCCTCACAAAAACTCATTGTCAACAACGCGGGGTTATCTTAACGCAACCAACATTGACTAAATAGTTAAACTACTAATAAATCGGAAGGTATAGCAAGAATTTAAAGTAAACAATAGCGTTCCCGGATTAACGCATTAAAACACATCCTACCCAGAAGTTTCATGTTTTCGCGCGCTGTAATCTTGACCTGCGCGCGGTATAAAGACTCCTGGGATTTAGTCCGAGCGGGTTGTCGTCGAACACACTGCATGGTGCAAAATAAATCAGAAAGACGAATCAAAACAGAACCGAAGCCGAAATTTCTGTAACGTCGCTAAGTCGCTTCACAGGGGAGAGTTGGGGCGTGTCCTAACCAAAGTTCATCCCTAGAATAAGACGTCGAGACACTTGACTTTCAGCCTCCAAAACGGTTTAGATCCTCGACAAACGCGTAAAGAAAAGTAGCATTAAAATAACGCCTGTATTCACAAGAAGATCTGCCGTTTATAAACTTGTGGAAAACAGCAGAACGTCTCAAAGGTAAAATGCAACATCTGGTAAAAAAAAGAAGAAAAAAACAACCTGTTCTCGTTCCACAGGCCAAAGTACTTGAGTAATAGCGCCATCTAGTGGCAGTTCGAAGTGTCGAATTATGAAATACGACACCCAAACCATGACTGTAACTTCTTATGGGACGCACGTACACTACCCTTGCATACATGTATCATACGTTAATCATAACATGTGTATTAATGTATAGTTTGATTGTGTTTGTGTGTGCTTTTTTGGTTTCACGACAATGCTAGAACTTGCAGTTTGCATTCGTTTTGATAATACCCCGCAATGTGCAGTGAAATGCTAGCGCGTAATGCAAAAAATAAATTAAAAAGGGGGAAAAAAAACATCACATTTTATTTTGATGTATACATTTATGTATGCGTTCATTTATACGCCCAAATATGTTTTCGGTAGTCCAGCGTTTGTCTACAGATGGACAGCTTAAAAANCCCCCCCTCCCCCATCCTGCTGTTTTTGTCAAATACTGTGATCTCCTAAAACACAACGGCACAGCAGCCATTAAAACAAACGGAGTAACCCCATAATTTGTCAGGCAGAGGAACTGAGGTAATGAAAGGGATGTTATGTGAGACAGCCAGAGGAATGTTGCTCCAGGCTCCTGACACTTCGTCTTCAGCACAAAGTGTAATAGCTTATCATATTGCTGCAAAACTGGAGTGAGACACCCACCGAACGAATCACAATACAAAGTTACCAAGGGTGTGGCGGCCATATTATGTAGTTTAACTCATTTTACACTACACCCAAAAAAAGCTATTCAAGATTTCTTATCGGTGATTTATACACAAAGACCTGTGTGGAGTAGAAAAGGCTTTACAGTTTGTCAATCAGTTATCGCATACTGTATTTGAGTGTGCACACGTAGTCAGACTCACGCGCCTACATCTGTGCCCGTCGTATTTCATACATGAAAGCGTGCACGGATTATGTTTAGTAATGCTTAACATTAAGTTGCGCGTGGCTGGAACTCAAGAGCGCGTGCAGGTTTAACCCGACAAGTCTGAACATTTTCGCCTGTGAACCTGAACTTGGGGATGTTCGCAGGTTGCGACTAGGAATAACTCAACCAACACATGTAATTCATCAAGCTGATTGCACATTTGAATATCAGAGTCACTTGCCTTGATTGTCGTCAATTGCCTGTTTGTCGCCATTGGTTTGTTTATCACCATTGAAATCCATGTCTCGTTGATAAAGTTAGTTAGATGTCGTGTAAAAATTCAGCGCTGTTTAAACCTCGTGCTCAACGTCCTTAACTCCAGGGGTTAAAAAGAAAAAAAGAAGCAACGAAACATGTACAGCACGAACAATCGATATAAATAGACTTATTCTTCCAGTGCTTTCCGAACAGGTAGAGATTACCTGCCTGCGGGTGCTAGTGAAGTCTAAGAAGAGTCCCATGATGAGCCACTCCCACGAGTCGCTTCAGCATCTGGCACAGCCTGCAATGCTTTCATTGGCCGCTAGGGGTCACGACAATTTAGTCTCAGATTCAAGATTTTTTTTATTGTCACTGTACTGCTACTGGGGAGCAAAATTTAAACAGATATCCATTGCAGAACCTCTATTGTACATCCGCTTACCTTCCAACTGTTTAGCTCCCTTATGGCGCATGGGTATTCCTGAGTCTATTGGGTCGAACTGAAATGCCTACTGATGACAGCTTAGTGAGTAGAAGGTGACCAGGATGTTAGTAGTCTTTTAGAAACGTTGCAGCCCTTTTCAGGCAGTGTACAGTGTAGCGTTCCTGTAGTGATGGGAGAGAGCAGCTGACTATTTTACTTAGTAAGAAGATTAAGACCTGTATTTTGGTCTTCATGATCTTAACGTAAAAGCAGTTTTTAAACAGGTTTATTCACAAACGGCATTTCGATCATTGTTGGTTTATGTGTATGTTCTTATTTTTGGAACTTGAAATTGAAGACACACAGAAAAATATATCTGGCTTGTAAATGGAGGCAACAATTTTATTGTGAATCTTAAAAAATTGGCTTTTTAAAAGGAAAAAATCACTATAATAGTATATTGTACCTGTCATACAGCAAGTCGTATTAATAATTGTTAATATTTATGTATATAATCACATTTTTAATAGAATAGAATACATTTCAGGGAAACGTAAAAACGAAACAGAAAGAAGTGAAACATGTAAAAGCATAATGCCGTGAGACACACTGTTATTTTGTAACTTTGTTGTCTGTTCACATGATTATTGCTTTGAGGGTTTTACCACTGCTGATTTGCATCAACTGAAAATATTTCCTCTCTGAGGAATGTACTGTATGTGGGATTCATATATGTACATATAAAATCAGAGATATATTTTTTATTTGCAAAATTAAAGTACCACTTTTAATCCATTAACCTTGTAGATTTCTTTAAGTCTACTTTAAGTGTAAAGTGTTCTTTAAGGCACACAATTATTTTGCTAAACTCTAAACTATAAAAAAAAGTGTACATTTCTCTAATTTTCCCTAATTCAATTTGTAAAGTATGCAGCTTTTAATAATTACTTGTCGTTTGCAATTTACCACGGAACATGTTTTCACTCTACAAAAACATCCGCATATCACAACATCATGTGAGAGCATAGAGATCTTTAGGCTGAATGCTTGAACAATAACTGAAAAGTGAAAACTACACTACCAATTTAAAACTTGACGCTACTCTAATGTGAATGTCTTATCTCTGGCATTGTGGTTCATGGTTTAGCAGCAGAAGGGACGGAGAAGAGCGGAGCTGTGTGAATCAGCAGTCTCATTCATGCTGGCTTACTGTCAGAGCAGCGTCAGCTCCGGGCTGAGTGAGTTTTAACACTAGCACAATCTGCAGCCTCAGGAAAAGATTCATCTGTGTGGTGAAGAGGCCCGAGATAAGAATGCGGAATGAAAGCTGCGTTTATCATTGAGTCCTGCACATGTGTCTTAAAACAGGAAACCTGGTTCAGAAAAAGGCCATGAAAAGAGAATCCACCATTGAAGACGATCTGCAGAGCTCGTCCTTTTAAGGCGATGTCACTGGGAACAGGAAGAGGCTTGTGGGATCCAGGCATGCATGGAATTCCAAAAGCACAGGACAGTTTCAAGCCTTACTCGAGTAACATGGATGATTGTATGTATTATTAAAAGCTGGTCAAAACATATAAATTAGGATCCAATTGAGTCAAATAAACATCCAAGTTTAATTGGAATTTGAATTTTCCAGTTGCCCAAGATCATGGAATGTCATGTTATAAAGATCAGAAAACATGTTGATTCAAGATACATTTCACATAGGTTCAGCATTTGAGCTCAGACTTTGTCAGTGACTTTTCAATGACCCTGCTGTATAAACCCAATTATCACGTTTAAGTTTCAACAGACGAAAGAATCACAGAGTGAAAACACTTAACTTTCCGAAAGCACGCTTTTTATTAAAAAATGTATTGCTTCTATTTTTATAATTCAGCATAATAATGTATGTAACTATAAATCCGACAGTCAACGCAACCATACACAATACAAAAAAGAGAATACAATTATACTCAACTATGGTCACATAAAAATGTAGAAAACTTCTAAAAATTGTTTAGTTACATGTTAACAATGTTCTTTGATGTGTGGAAGTTTACATTTTTTGAAACTGTCCTGCTTTTTGATGTTGTGGATTGCAAAGACGCTCTTTTGACAGTAGGAGTTCTATCACTACGTGCTGTATTTGAAGGATGGATTGTTGGATTGTCTGGAATGTTGTAGTTCTGTAGTCTGCATATTTTTACGTCATGAAATTATGACTTACAGGTAAACCCAAAACCAACAAACATCGAAATTATAGACAAGTTCATTTCAATTTAATTTGAAGTTATAGTCTCATGAAGTTTGGCTTTTTTAACATGCATTTTACTTTTGCACATAAGGCAATATTTTTGTAGATTTGATTTAATTAAATTAAATATAGATTAAAACTAGTTTACAGCTAATGTCCCAGAGCTTTGCAAGATCCTATATATGGCGATATGAAGCTCTTTTGCGATCTTCCATCAACTCTTTTGCTGTCAAACACCATACAAACATCATGCATTATATGTACAGAAAAACTGTCTAATAGATTGAAGTACTGTTAAGAGTTTGCTAAAACAAGTCTGCTTTACACCATAAACATGAGGTAGTGTTGGATCGCCTTGTTTTGCTTCAGTGTCGCAAATGTGTCTCCTTACACTCAACTTAAACCTGAACAAGGCCTTTGGCTGCATTAAAATGATCTGTAAGATTTGAGTAATTGGGACAAAAGCAAATGTGTCAGTCTCTACCACTTGCTCATATAATCCAGTATTAAATATGACAGCCAGAACCTTCTGAACAGCTTGGACAATTCCCAATTTATGTTCAGCACTTGAAAAAAATGAATTTCCAATTATGGATAAAATTTAATTCGTAAAAGCGGGTTTCAATTGTCTGAAATGGCTGTGCTATTCACTTTTAATGTTTGTTTTCTGGGAAGACAAACTCTTGGACTCTCTTTCACTATTCCAATTTCAATTTCATACAAAGTTGTATGTTGTGAAGCACCTTATTGTACGAGACACCAAAGTGGGCTTTGGACAGTTTGTCGAAGGCTAGACTGACTTGCATGGTATAGCTTTTTTTGTGGAGGATGATGTAGTATCCATGAATGCAGCTTTGGGAAACTTTTGCGTACTATTGCTCCCTTCCACTCCTAATTACAGTATTTATTAGAATTATAATATGTTATTAAGAACAGGAAAAGGAAGACCTTTCAGCTGCCAGTGTCATGTGGTTAAATTAATAAAATCTCCCTTCAGTCACTTTGGATAAAAAAAACTTACCCAAACACTTTTGAGTAAGTTTAACACTTCAAGTACTGTATGATTAGCCCCCCCCCCCAAATGCTCTAAAAACAACATTTATTAACACTGTCCATAATAAATGTAATTTTTTTTTTTTTTATAATTTGTAATTTAGAAATTTTTGTTTCTAAATTAAGTTTAATGTACATTTTTTGAATCATTCACTTGTAGTGCTGTATTTTTTACACTGCTTATTTCACTGTATACAGTATATAATGTAGCCCATATTACAATTTAGTTAAAAACACGTTTTTTTCATTTTTTTTTTCACCCAGATGTGTATGGAATCAGATTCCATAGACGTGTGAGTTAAGTCGAGTGTTAGACAGAAACAGTTGACTAATCACAAGATGGTCTAGCGCCCTCTAGGGGTATATGTTTAGTAGAGGTTAAAATTCAATAAAACGCAGTACGTACTGTATACGTATGTTAAAAGTAGAATTGGAGCTTTAGAAAAAAAAATACAAAAAAAAAAAAAACAATAAAAACCGAACATTTATTTTAAATTAGGCACTAGACGCATCGAAAGCCACTAAACTAATCCCCAAATTCTTAAATAAATTATTTAAACTTCTTTCTTATAAAATGAAAAATATTTCTTGGTGCTTTAGTATGCTATAATCTAGCATTTCTATCTTAATTGTTATACAATAAATATGTATATATACATTTAAATCACATTTAAGCACAAGCCGGCTGCTAAGAAGGCGAAATACGCATGCGCATAGCGCGAGGAAGGATTTTCTCCTGGGTAGGAAAATATTTTAGAACACCGGCACGCGGAGAGTTAACGACAAACCGCCGCCGCGTCATCAGTGTGAACCGGAAACGATTCGTTGTTAGTGAAACAGTGAATCTCAAGTTCGCGATGCATCAACTTTTCTTGCAACGTGTCGTCCTAAATTTTGACCGGAGCCACTAGCCTGCAGTGCCGCCATGGCACATCGATATCTGCATCTGTCACGAGGCTGCAGGAACCTTCTCTACGCTCTGCTGCCAAATGTCAGATCAACAAACCGCGCGCTCTCGGTAAATGGTGTTTCTTTTATTTCTGAAGTTATGGCAAGCTTGTGCTTCCCCCCCGGTCTGTATTGCGTATATGTTTTAAAGAGAAATGTGTGGCAAACAGCAGCGTGTAGTGGTAAACAACGGTCGGCCTACGTGACATTGCGTTGGGTAACGCGTCTCTCTCTCGTTATGTCACAGATATGCGTATAACCACGAGATTTAAACTGCGGAATCCACATCAAAGCATTTTCGGTCGGTTTTTAGTTTCTAGTCCTGAAGCTCTATGTGTGCAAAGCCGATAAGGGTAAACCGTATTAATATCACGCCGGTTACAAAGGTTAACGCTGCTTGTTTACCTCAATCCCGTTATCCAACGAGTGACTGAAAACACGTGCTCGTTCTGTTCAATGAGATGTAAAATGAGACGCAAAATCACAATGGCTAGGCAAGAATGTGGTGTTTTTTTCTGCTGACAAAACGATGAAAATGATTTCAGTTTTTTTGCTTGCGTTTGAAGCTTCACGCTGCTGGAGGTTTTGCTCTGGACAGACAGTCACTGATCTCACAGGTCTTGGGGACCTACAGACAACTAAGCTCCAAGCCTCCTAAAGGTTTGTCATCTGAGTCCAACGCTTGGTTCACTGTCAAGTCAAATGCACAACATGTGTTTGTGTTGAAGGGTTTGAGAAATACTTTCCAAATAATAAGAACGATGGTCCAAAAAGCCACGAGCCTGTGTCATCCAACGCAGAAGCCAAAGGTAGTACATGGTAGTATACGTTTGAACAATTACAGTTCATACTTTGTTCATACAGTTCATTACAGTTCAATTACTAAGTCATACTTTGCATATTGATGTTACTTCTGTGTGTTCTGTGTTCTGTGTTTCTTTTGACAGAAACTAAACCAAACAATTCCCAGAAGGCTGGTGGAGGTGGTGGAGGAGGAGGTGGGGGGAAAAGAGGGGGGCGCAAGGATGAATCCTCTTGGTATAGCCGCCTTCAAAAGGTTAAATTCAAAAGGCTGCACGCAGTTGAGAAGCTTGTATGTTTTCAGTAATGCAGGTTTTGTGTTGCAGGGAGATGTTCCGTGGGACGATAAAGAGTTTCGAATGTCTTTGTTGGGTGCAGTAGCCTTCTGGACGGCTGTAACTTATTATTTTTTCTTTCGAGATGGAGGGAAGGAGGTCACCTGGAAGGACTTTGTAAATGGCTACCTTGCTAAAGGAGTGGTATGTGTTTAAGTATAATTTATAAATATATACTTCAATTAAAAAATAAACTCAAAATGATAAAAATATACAAATGTTTATGTATATATAAGTTAAAGTTTAAGTTCTGAGCATTTGTAAGGCGCTTTTCACAGTTTTAACTGTGTGAATATGTATCATATAGATGATGTTAAGGATGTCCAGACCTTTTTGTCCAAGTTAAATAATAATGAGCCTGATCCAAAACTAATTTCAGATTCAGTTGAGACACACAAAAAGCCGTACACTGAAAACACACAACTTACACACAATCATAATAATTATTTTCATAACCTCTGCACGCTTCTTTTTTAGGTTGATAGGTTGGAGGTTGTAAACAAGCGATTTGTAAAAGTCATCTTTACACCTGGTAAAACTCCAGTTGATGGGGTGAGTTTTAGTATTTTACAGTTAATTGGAGGAAATTAGTGTCATATATAGTTAAAAATATACATTTATCTCTTCGATAGAAAAAGTTGCTATAAAAGGAGCATTATTTATAGCCTAATTTAACCTAATTTGTTCAAGCAGCAATACGTGTGGTTCAATATTGGCAGCGTGGACACATTTGAACGGAACCTGGAGACTGCCCAACTAGAACTGGGTATTGAAGGAGAAAACCGACTTCCTGTTGTCTACTCCACAGAAAGTGATGGGTGCGGATTATTTTAAATTTGCAGTTTTTTGTTTAAAAATGCATATATGATCCTATTTTGTGTTTCTCTTCAATTCTTCTATTTTCAGGTCTTTTCTGCTCAGCATGTTGCCTACTGTGCTTATTATCGGGTTCCTTCTCTTCATGCTGAGAAGAGGGCCAGCAGGAGCAGGGAGGCCAGGAAGGGGCATGGGTGGGCTTTTCAGTGTCAGCGAAACCACAGCTAAAGTGTTGCGTGATGAGATTGATGTCAAATTCAAGGACGTGGCAGGCTGTGAGGAAGCAAAGCTGGAGATTATGGAGTTTGTTAACTTTCTTAAGAATCCAAAGCAGTACCAAGATCTGGGAGCTAAGATTCCAAAGGTATCGAGTGACTTTTGCAATTCTGCATGCTACTGATTGCAAGCTCCTTGATTTATTTATCATTTTTTAGGGGGCAATTTTGACAGGACCCCCTGGCACAGGAAAGACATTGCTAGCCAAAGCCACAGCTGGTGAAGCCAATGTACCTTTCATCACGGTGAATGGTTCCGAATTCTTAGAGATGTTTGTTGGAGTTGGACCAGCCAGGGTGGGTGCATTTTATGTGCTCATTATATGATTTCCTGAAAGGCTTTTACTACAAATGCAAATTTGAAATGTCTTTTTTTTTCTTTTTTTTTAAATGTAGGTTCGAGATCTCTTTGTATTAGCAAGAAAAAATGCTCCTTGCATTCTGTTCATCGATGAAATCGATGCTGTAGGAAGAAAGAGAGGAAGAAGTAACTTTGGTGGTCAGAGTGAACAAGAGAACACGCTCAACCAGTTACTAGTGGAGATGGATGGTTTGTTTCAGATTACACTTTTTAATAATTATAAAATTATCGCAGTATACCCGTGTTTAATGCTCAGAGTAATTACAGATTCTAACTTGGTGTAAAACAGAAGGGATGAAAGTACTAATGCCACTATTTAGAATAATTCCTCCTGTCTTTTTTAGGTTTTAACACCGCAACTAATGTTGTAGTGTTGGCAGGCACCAACAGACCAGATATTCTAGATCCAGCCTTAATGCGACCTGGGCGCTTCGATAGACAGATATATATCGGTAGGAAATGTGTTGGTGTTACATGGAAATTTCTCGTTTATTATCTTTGCGTTTATCTAAAAAAGTTTTACCCTTCTAGGGCCACCTGATATCAAAGGGAGAGCTTCCATATTTAAAGTGCATCTTAGACCACTTAAGCTGGATTCAGAGCTGGACAAAGAAGCCCTGGCTAGAAAAATGGCTGCATTAACACCTGGCTTTTCAGGCAAGCAGTTTTTTGTAATGTTATTTGTAAATTTCATTTTATTTATTTAAATTTTTTTACATGTATTTGTTTATTTGAATCAAAAAGTAATTTTTATTATTGATTTCATGATAGAGTATCATTTAAAATCTGCTAAATGCAGAATTGTTCATGGTTTGGTTTGTAAAGGCAACTCACACACTCCCATAGCAAACTGAACTTTGGTTCACACTAACAGGTGCGGATATCGCCAATGTTTGCAACGAGGCTGCGCTGATTGCCGCCCGACACCTATCTGATGCCATAAACCAGAAGCACTTCGAGCAAGCCATTGAACGAGTTATCGGAGGCAAGTCATAGATATGGAAATCTCACTTTAAGTTTCTGTTGAATATTCGTCACTGAGTGCTTACACTCGGGCTTAGTTTTATGAAATTTGTTCAAGGATAAAAATATTTGCTTCGCTTCAAAATCAAAATTAATCTGTGAACACAAGCTGCATTCTTCTTTTCTGCTCTGTCCCCCAGTTGGTATTTTTTTGTATAAGTAATTGCCTTCTATAAGTGATCGAATTGAGCATTTACTTTAAGCATTTAGTTTGTCTTGCCACATTGCGCCTAAACTGGAAACCAGTTTTATGTTAAAGTAAATTTATGGGCATTAGATGCACCAGTCAGAATCTGAGACAACTCTTGTTTCTCAAGTAATTAAAAAATGTCCATCACAATTACAGAAATCTTTTGAACAAAGTGTTTTTTTTTACATTACAACGTACCGACTTTGTCATAACTTATTCGTATGATTCCGTTAATTTGTTTCACAAGTAGAGTCAATTCACCTGTTGTGTTTGTAAACATTGGTGAGACTCAAGTCTCACATTTTTCTGAACCATGAAGGTTTGGAGAAAAAGACCCAGGTTCTGCAGCCGGAGGAGAAAAAGACGGTGGCGTACCATGAAGCTGGGCACGCTGTCGCTGGATGGTTTCTTGAGCATGCAGACCCACTGCTCAAAGTAAAACTCTCACTCGTTATCACTGCTGCATTACTGGGACCCGCATCCCTATGAAGGACATCTCTGCTTTCAGGTGTCCATCATTCCTCGTGGAAAGGGTCTGGGCTATGCACAGTATTTGCCTAAAGAGCAGTACCTGTACACCAAGGAGCAGCTTTTAGACCGGATGTGCATGACACTGGGAGGCCGTGTGTCAGAGGAGATCTTTTTTGGCCGCATCACGACTGGTGCACAGGACGACTTGAAGAAGGTGACACAGAGTGCCTACGCTCAGGTACGTCACGCTGCTGTTTGTCTGAAAGGTGTTTGAGGATTTTAGGAAAATGCAAAGAGCCTTAATAGCAGGACAGTGTCTAAGCTGCGCTGACACTTAAAGAAACAGATCTGTCAGCTTGTGTATTGACGATCAAGAAATAATGTAGACTTCCTTTAGCACAATGAGGAGTCGGTTTTTGGAACAATGGGCATAATAATAATAAAGATTATACATAAATATATTAATAAAGTTCAGTGCATTTTATAAAAAAAAGTATTAAAT
>SOMO01000039.1:2237564-2250498 GCA_028128575.1 Paedocypris carbunculus | reverse complement strand
TTTTATAAATTCGCATTTAAGTTTTACTTCACATTGCTACAATTTGTTATTAAAATAGAAATATTTTAATAAACCCCAAAAATGTTGCATTTCTCTTTTATATTTGCTTTCATAAAAAAAGTTTTATTATCAAGTCCTTGAAAAAAGTCTTTAGTTTAGAAAGTTCAGAACTATGGGTTTTATATTTTAGCACATTTTCTTTTTCAGATTGTTCAGTTTGGAATGAATGAGAAGGTAGGACAGGTGTCCTTTGACCTCCCAAGGCAGGGCGAGATGGTTCTGGAGAAACCTTACAGTGAAGCCACTGCCCGACTCATAGACACAGAGGTTCGTAGTCTCATTAATGAGGCTTATGTGCGGACACAGCAGCTGCTCAAAGAGAAGAAGTCTGAGGTGGAAAAGGTTAGACAACAAAAATGCCAGCATAAGACTACAACAACATATTATAAACATAATCATACGCAAGCAAACAAAATTCTAGAAAATGGTAATTACTTCTCTTTAACACTAGGTGGCACTACGTCTGTTGGAGAAGGAAGTGCTGGATAAGAATGATATGGTGGAGCTGCTGGGTCGTAGACCTTTTGCGGAAAAGTCCACGTATGAAGAGTTTGTGGAGGGAACCGGGGGCATGGATGAAGATACATCACTTCCGGAAGGCCTGAAAGACTGGAACAAGGAACGAGGGAGTGAGAAAGAGGAAAGCACAGAGGAGCAGGTGGCACGGCAGATCACCGGTGGTATGCCCATCTGAGGATATCCATCCTAATCACAGCACTTATTTATGAGACAGGAAACACTTTGCTCATCCAGTAGGACAACAACAATGGGTTTTGTTCTTTGGGAGAGCCTCACTTTACGTGTGACCATCAGAGTTATGCATACAGCAAGTTGTGAATGAAAAAGGCAACTGTTTGTGCGTAAGGGGAACGTGTCCGCCGCTGTACACTCTTAATTAGAAACGATTGTTGAATTAAGAGGAAGCGTTTGTGTATGTTTTCTCTTTGGTATATCAGCTGAAAGTTCACTGTAGCTTGACAAGAAACTATTTATATTAATGACCAAGAATTACCTTTCTTTTGCTGAATTGAACACACAATCTTTCAGGTTGAATAGTTTTGGATTTGTCTCGCAGATGTTTCAGATTATCTCTGCTTCATAGTACTTGTATACTTTACATACACACACACATGCAGTGTACATACACAGATACAGAGTACAGGGTGATTAAACGTTTTGAAAAATATTCATTCGTATTCATTAAGTTTATAATGGAAAAAGTCCATATCAACCTTTTCACATTGTTGTGGTTTTTAAAAGCAAAATGGTTTAGTTTTTATTTTGCTGTGCTAATCCACTCACTCCCGTCAATGCCAGCGTATATTCATCGTCCTTCTGTGACAGCAGAACTCGCTTGATGTTACACGTCGATGTGTATTTTGTTTTGTGAGAACTTGAATAAACACAAACTTTCAGCTTTTTTGCTGTAGTTTTCCAACCACACGAGGAGACGCTCTGAGGAGAAATCCCACTCTTTCTGATTTCAACAAATATGAATCATGTTTCACATTCTCAGAAAAAATTTGGAACGCCCCCAGACCAATCTGGTGGAACAGTAGCAAAAAATTGCTGGCATGAAACATTAAAGAGTGTGATAGTGGCCTAGAATACCCCAGCAGCGTCATGGCTGTAACTTTGCTGATCTTTTTTTAAACCGTGTCGTGATTGCTGGGGAGGAAATCCATGTTTAGATCGTTCCACAAGGCTTCCCTCACGCTTTCCCATGATGCAAACAGCTGCATTAGATGGATAGCATACATTTTGTACGGGATTTTAAAAAAAAAGGCACAGACCTTTTGTCAGTAACTTATCTACCACCGATCAATTGATACCACCGATAATTTGGAATTATGTTGTGTTGAAAATAAAAAGTTTTAATTTACGTCTATTTTCTTAATCTGGCTGTTCATGGGCTTTGGACACAGTGAACTGTAAAACTAAGTCCTAGTTTGCATGCTTTGTGTTCGTTTACATATACGATTAAATACAAAACGTTATAGTCAATCTTTATGATAAATTGTGGGGTAAAACAATGGATTTGGTTGACTTATTTAGGTAGGCGTTTGTTCATACTTCGGATTTGTCTAATTATACGATTCTCTACAGATCTTTGGATTGTACCCACGGTGTGACCGTTATCTGCGCGCGACAGAAGGCGATGACGAGCGTCTGTCGGCGCAGGTAGAGTAATGAAGAGGAAGGGCGAGGGATCCCACTTTCCCACGCCGCGTCATTCGCGACGTCTGACTGACTCACGCGCAGAAGTGTAGCTAGCGGTGGGCGAGGACTATCCTGCTAGAACTTTCTCCATCAAAACGCACACCTGCGTGGCCACGTTATTGTACAGCTGAAAAGAACAGTACATACCGGTAGTGTTTAGTATTGATCCCACATTTGTTTAACAACTTGATCCAGCAAATAGGTGTCAGCTTGTCAAATACGTCTGCAAACGTAACGCAAAGAATGTGGTGGAGTTAGTTCCTCTGAGAACTTGTCTTGAAAAGGAGAAGGAGGAACACCACGTGACAGTGATGACGAAGACGCGGTGTGTCATCGCTGAAGAGAAGAGGAGAATGGCGGGCTGTAGGATGTGTGATGACACCACCTTATGGGCACCTTTTCAGAAATAGAAAACGCTCCACACACACAGGCGAACATGTGGCAGGCCTAAGAATACGTGTATGTCAAACATTTACTGTGTCCAGAAGTCTTAAAAGGCCTAGAATGGGTGCTAGTGGGTGAATGAAAGTTAGCAGAAATGACGCCCACGTCATGCAGACCACGGGGCAGCCATTTGAATTTTCAGCCTGTAAAACCAGCAAGACAGCCAATCGAATTACATGCTTTTAGCTAATATCCCGAATCAGCTGATTTTATTATGTAAATGAGGTAGTTAGTGTGGAGTCACTTCAACCACACTTCTGTTACACTTTGCAATCTTGGAATTATATCAGCACGTGTTTTATTTTCATTTTGCTGGCTGTTATAAAATAAATCTGTAAACGAGGCCGCTATGGCGCAACAGTGGAGCCGCTTCAACCAAACTTGTTTTTTCTCTTGGCAATGAAGCATAAGGCACCCATGTGCCCCCATTTGCCGAGATTTATTAACAAGAATAGTACAAAAATCGTTATTACAGGCCCAAATACTCTGGCAGCTCTCGCCAAATGGCAGGAGAGTGTAGTTGAGTGTGTGTGGCCATAAACGATGTTGTTTGATGTGGTGTGGATGCACGTGATGCACGGAAGAAAGACACCAACGATCTTTTCAGCGCAGTTCACTGTCCTCTGAGAGTCTTGTGTTCCAGGAATTCCACACGTCTCTTCTGCCATGCTTGATACAGCACAAGAGCATTTAGTGCTGCCATATCGTCTTGTTTTAGAACATGACAACTGGCCTGTGCCTGTGCGGACAGTTACTCACGCAACATCTGCTCCATCACATCTATGCTGCACATTGTGATTGAACAGATTCTTCTAGTCTACAAAACTGTACTCCCCCAATTGCACAAATTTATAAATTCTTTGGATAATTTTATTATGATTTTGTTTCAGTAAGAGTACAGTGTGTAACGCTTCTGCCTCACAACAAGAAGAACATGTTCAAGACTCGATGTGTGAGTTTGAGGCCTTACTGTGTGGAGTTCATCACAATTGCGTGGGTTTCCCCCGGGTTTCCGTTTTTTTCCAGTCCAAAAACATGCATTTTAGGTTAACTGGCATTGGATAATTGACCATAGGTGTGAGTGAGTGTGTGTATCTGAGTGGTGCTCTGCTAAAGTCCAAATCCATCAATCATGAAACAGTTTATTTTTTTCCTTCCATGGAATAATGAAAGTTTTTTTTATTTTGAAGGTGATGTTCTCAATATCGACATCTAGTGTGTCTGCCCCGTAATGAACACACGTACTAGTCCAAGATGTGACTGATTCTGCAATGATCTCCTTAAGTTTGTGAAAACATTCTTCTCTTCTTCATCATGCAGGAATCTCTGAACACTGCAGTACAGCTGTCATCTGCAAACACCACATACAAAATTGGTAAAAAAAAATCCCTTTCTTTTCCAGGATTTCTTTGATGTACAGTATTTCCTGTTCGTTTCAGTTGAAACATCTGGGGTGTATTAACTTCGACAGATTTATCCAATGAAAACACTGAATAATTTCACCGAGATTGTTTCCGTCCGAACCACATTAGGCCATCGTCCCAGTTTCTTCAGAGCTGTCGACTGAATGTACGCTATCACAGCATCTCTAAAAGGAAGACATTTTATTTTTTAATCCACACCTGGCTCTGCAACGACGATGGTCTCATAGGGCTGTTCCTCAGGCTGCTGAGAATCGTCCTTCCGCGGACAGATCAGCAGCTGTCGTGAGTGATGCTGCGAGCTGTTTGTGTAGATGCTGATGCTGGGTTTAACCAGGACCAACCAGCAGGGCGAGGCCTTTAGCATAAGAGCGCGTATAATTCTCAATTTAGCAAGCGCCGAAACCATGACGTTTTCCTCTTTTTTTAGGGGCGGTGATACTGGAAAGTGAGGTCACCCTGGGGATCTTTTTTTTTTTTTTTTACCTAAAACATAACGTCGGTTGTCAGTTAATCATTACTGTAACTAGTGTAACAGTTAACTGCTGTAAGTTAATTGCGAGAGTGGAATGATATAATTTAATAATAATATAAATTTTACTTTTTTATTAGTAAGTACAAGGTAGTTTGTATTTTATTTATGTTTGGAGAACGTTATTAAACATCAAGTAGTGCAGCTCGACTCTTACAACATTGATAGTCGATTCTTACAAGTGTAAAAAATCGCGAAACTTCTAGTTTATACAAATCATGGCCACAAGAGGGAGTAGAATGACGTCACACACATCCATCACCAAGGCTGAAGTGATAATATAGCATTGTGAATTACGTTAAGAGGGTTAACAAGGTTATTAACACGAGACTTATCATTTTGACATTCTTAAAATCCTTTTTTTCTCTCAATAGGGCAGTTGTGGTCAAGTGTTGAGGGAGTTGGTCATGTGACCAAACTGGATTGAATTCCAGGTTCAACAAATGAAGAGTCCTTGAGAAAGACACTGGTCCGCTGTCCAGGCGCCATAGCTTAAGACTTACCATTGCTCTGTGTGTGTTCACTTCAATGTGTGTATATACATTTCAATAGATGGATNTGTGTAATATATATGTGTCTGTACATACACAGTTGTATCAGTTCAATAATAATGTGATCAAAGATAAAAAGTATGTGTGCCTAGCAGAGCATAAATGAGTAGCTCTGTGTTTACACACGTGTGTTGCTTGCACAGATAATCATGTTGACCCTCTCTGAGAGATTATTCCACAACACAGCATGTCAGCCTGCACGACAGGTGCTGGTGGATGGATGGCGGAAGGTTGAATGATTAGCAAAAAAAAGAAGGAAAAAAAGCCCTCAGAAAGTGTGAGTACAACTTAATAATCTGTGGGAAAAAGGTACATGCTGCTGGAGGAGTCACTGAGGAGAGAGTGAAAGAGGGAGGGAAATGAAAAAGTCAGTGAGTCAGTAGTGAGATTTTAGTGAGAGGGAGGGATGAAGAGGAGGAAGGTATAATTACAGAGAGAAAGAGAAGGGACAAACAGAGAAGCCAGAGAACGAGAGGGTGCAAAAGAAAGAGTCCAAGAACTGTCTAACCCTGCCCACTTTCCACTACACCATTCAGGTCCAGCACAGGGAACCGCGAACTGCCAGGCTTCTCCAGAGCTGTACAGCTGAACAGACCCAGGACGGAAACTCAGAGCACATTTACTCCAGCAGAACTTCATCAACATGACGGCTCCGCTCAGATAAGGATTATTTTGGACAGCTTTGACTTTTGCATCGACTTGCCAACTAAAGCCAGAGCACTGTCTTGACATCAGGAGCAGAAGAGGATCACTCAGGATGTCCTCACTCACGCTGATGACAGGGGTGCTGCTGCTCTCCAGCTGTTTATCAGGTGGTTGCTCAACCACACCATCCGGGAACGCTGCTCTGGCAGAAGAACCTGTGACACGCTGCCCATCCTGTGCTCTAGCCCAGAGACAGAAGGAAGACTCCAGTTCAGAAGGACAGACGGACGTGGTAGAGGCGGTCAAAAAGCACATTCTTAACATGCTGCACCTGAACACCCGACCCAACATAACGCACCCCGTTCCCCGCGCCGCCCTGCTCAATGCCATCCGCAAGCTCCACGTGGGACGGGTTGGTGAAGATGGCACAGTGGAGATGGAAGAAGTCGGAGGGGCTTCTGGAGAACATAAAGAGCAGTCTGAGGAGCAGCCCTTTGAGATCATCACCTTTGCAGAGCCAGGTTAGTTTTCCCTAATGAGATGATTTAGAAGAACTTTCTCTTAGTAGGCTGGAGACTGAATGTGAAATGTGATAACACATTAGGGCTGCGTTCAAGATGCTTGTCTTCACACGTTGAGGATGACTGTGGAGAAGCTCAGCAATGGATTAGGAAAAAGTTATTTAAGTTATTTACAGTAAAATAGCTTTTCTGTAAGCTAGAGAAAGAAAGGAATGGAGAAGAACAATAGATAGACAGATTTACACAGACTGGTAGATTAGAAGATACACACAGACCGAAAAGTTTACTTTTGTTTAATGCAATTTTTAAAAAGCAAGTGTTTTAAAGTTTTCGAACAACAAACATTCATAGATGTGATTTATAGATGATTTATAGATAGCTCTTCAATGAAAATGAAGACATCAATTTTCTGAAGTAGTTCTGGGATTTCAGGGAGATTTTGTCCATAATATGTTCATATTCTATGTCACCTTAACCGACTCAGCTTAGAGCGCTGTTAGGAAGTATGATGTCAGCGAGAGCTGGAGAACAGTGCGACAGATGTGCGGTGATGAGGGATGCGTCCTGATGCTGATGTCACATCTGTTAGATCACAACTTTTTTTTCTCTCTTCATTCTTAGCTTCAAACCAGTGATGATGTATCACACAGTTCAGGTTATGATGAACATACAGTGTGTCAAAACTCACTCGAGTGCTAACAAACTAATCTTGTCACTCAGACACTTTTTTTTCTGTAACAATATCTTGAGCACAAGAAAACTGCTCAAAAAACAAAGAAACAAAACAGTTACATTTTTAATGATACAGTAGACAACAAAGAGATACTTGTGGCAGTTGGCGGCCAAAATGGGATGAACAATTTTGTTACTTCTTTGAAGCTTTCAGAAATAAATTTTACATACTAGTTGGTTGAATGGACATTGTCTGGGATAGGAAGATCCACAAGTACATTCCAATTTTAATTGGTTCCTCATGACTTATTTATAACAATGTCACTGATCCACAAATCAGCATGACACTGCTGTAAAAAGCTAACAACGTTAATCTGAAAGGGGTTCAGTGTGCCGCTGGAGCGGACGGATGAAGCTGCATCTCAGGCCATAATTTATTCGCTATAACAATCTCGCAGTGTTTCTAAAGATAACAAGCTCGACCTATCTTTAGAATGCCACCGGCCTTGAATGGCGATCGGTGGGCACGTTGGATCTGTGCTCACCGACTGACTAGCAAAACGCTAATGGAGAGCATCCATGTGGCTCCTTAATTGCAGGTGTCACCGACAAGTGAAAAAGAAGAGCCAGAAATCATTGGACAGCTTCTTTGGTCTTCTGTGCCCGGCTTCCTTACGTACATGTGCATAACTCTCCCGGTCCCAAAATAGATCTTTTGAATGATCCTACGATTAAAAAAGGGCCTTTATGAGATTGCAGAGGTGTTAATGATGCTCCAGGGATTGGGGGGGCTTGAGGGATGGGGTGGTCTGAATCCATACAACTCACTGGGTTGTTATCTGGCCATAATTGCTCCATTCATCAAAATATGGGGCCCAGTAATTACTCCGGGCTGCTCTGTTGGTGTGTGGAATGGTCGGGTTTGTTTGAAACTTAGTAAATCAGACACACTAGATGAGTCTGTAGGAGAGAGAAAGACCCACAAAAAGTCTGAAGCGCATACATGTGACAATTCCTGCGGTGGTAGTTCCGGTCACCTTTATCTGATCTTTACCGTCTTTCTCCGAACTCAGAATGAGAGTGAGACTGTGTTCCAGTGGGAATGGAGGTCACTCTTTCCATTAAGCTTACATACGGATTAGAACTTGAGGTTTGACAGGTAGGCCGAGCTGGTTTGGTTAGTTTCTTGCATGCTTGTGTACATTCCTGGAGATGCTGACCCCTGTGTCAACCCTGCTTTAATTTCTTTGAAGACTATTAAAAAAATGACAGCCAGAACAAAGACAAATGTGTGTATTGTGAGAGTCAGAGTATTAAATGCAAGACAACACGTAAATATGAGTGGAATCCTTTGTGCCGCAGTTACTTGATGATTGTTGTTGTGGCCAGGGCTGGTAAGATTACTTTCACATCCTGGTACAACAGTGCAAATACTGTGAGAACTCACGGTAACAGGACTGTTGAGTGAATTAAGGGAATTTTCATTTTTATTAAATTTTTACTTAAAAAATAAATACTAAAAAATAGTATGTGCTACTATTTTATTAAAACTATGTTATTATATTATATTACAAAACTTTATACAAATTACACTAATTATAATAATGTTACTCAAATGAAAAAAAATACATTATACATCTGGAACGTTGCCGATACGAATGCCACTATTCCAGGGTGTGTATTTCATCCTCGGGTCTAGAGACGCTGGGATTGGCTCCATCTTCCCTTGACCCAGATATAGAGAAAGCGGTTCGGAAAATGACTTAGCTTTGCTTTGATTTATTTATTTAATACCTTTGCAGAGCTGTCACAAAAATCTTAAACTACATACTGATTAAACAGCAAACAGATAAAACGTGTTTTTAAATATATGTAATTAAATGTGCTTCAACAATGTAGAAGGTCAATGTTAAATGTCACCTACAAACAACTTAAGAACACTGAATCCTCTTAGACACACCACTAAGAAAAGAATTAACAAAGGGAAGAAAAGTCACCGCACAGGGGAACAAACACCATTTAACCTCTTAGTATGTTTGAATTAAGAGTGGCTCGAAGAAGAGATTTTTGTGAATATTGACCAAGCATCCAGATTGCTTCTGATTTGTGATTTGAGTTATAACAATCATCAGTCCCATTCATCTACAGCAGTTTGGCTCTTAAGTCTTCTGTGACTGTCGACTGACTCTCGAACTACAGTGGAAAGGTGTTAATCTAACTGGTTATTCGATTGTGATGGGATTGTCAAACACTCGGTGTGCACTTCACATTATTGTGGTGGCACAGCATTGCTCACTGAGCTGTTTGACAGTCTAATCCCGCGGCTGAGGCCAGGATAGCTTGTAGCATGTTAGCATTGCGGCTGCAAGCCAAGGAAAATCAGCCAAGTTTAGTACTGTAGTACTTTAATGTTTAATTAGCTGTCAAAAGCAGCACACTTTAGTACTTTATTGTACTTACCTGTGCCAAGTCTTTTACTATTCAGTGGGAGTTTTGGACTCGCACAGTCAATGAAGAGAACAACTGCTTCAACTACCATTTTGTCTAGACAACGTTTCCAAACAATAAAATACCTGGAATTACATGAATGTCAAGTGGAAGAGTCTTAAAGAAAACTGTGCAGTAAAGAAAGCAGAATTAGATTGAACAATATTCATCTCAACACTTATTAAATCAATGTCAAATGCTTTTTTTAAAACAAACTTCCTTCATCAGTGCTGAATGAGACTGAAAATAACGCACGTGCAAAGGTTGACAGTATTATGAGTCCGATCTTTAGATTTATATATGGTAGTGGTTAGCGATGCTGCACTAGATTAAACTAGTCATGTGCGAGTTGTAGAAAACGGCCCTTGTCATAACAGACAGGCTTTATGTACACAAGCAAAGTGCCAGGACTTTAGAAGCACGAGATGTTTTATTGCGTGAAACTAGGTGTTGACGAAGGTTTGCAGATGGTGGAGATTGACTGCAAACGGAACACATCCGATTTTATTTATAGAAAGAGAAAAATTCAGTGTGTTATACAAGTTCATTGTCAATCAGCTCAGTTGATCTCATGGACATTAAGTACATGTCACTTACAATATCCATGCATCTATCTATTGATTTGAACCTTTGCATGTTCGTTGTGGAAAATGTGATTCATGAGATGATCTCAGATCCATATCTAAATCAGATTTTGTTTTGTGAAGTTGCGGGCTCAGTCTTAAGCCCATAAAACACGTGAACTTTTTAAGCATTTCAAATCTATTTCACACAATGCAATCAATTCTCATGGCTGAAGTAAAATAACCAGTTGCTTCATGTCTTTGCCGCAGGAGATGTCCCCAACGTGGTGAAATTTGATATTTCTAAAGAGAGCAGCACTCTCTCCATGGTGGAACAGGCCAACGTCTGGCTGTTTCTAAAGGTGGCAAAGGGCAATCGAGGGAAAGGAAAGGTGTCCATTCAGCTGCTGCAGCACGGAAAAGCGGAGGCAAACTCCTCTTCTGGGCCTAAAGAAGTGGTGGTCTCAGAGAAGCCGGTGGACATCAGACGCAGTGGCTGGCACACTCTGCCCGTGCCACGCTTGGTGCAGGCCCTGCTGGACGGGGAAGGCAGCTTACTCAGCCTCCGAGTTTCGTGCCCTATGTGTGCTGAAGCTGGAGCCACGGCAATCCTGGTGCCTGCCGAGGGCAACAAGGGCAAGGAACGAGAACAATCCCATCGACCCTTTCTCATGGTCGTCCTCAAACCAGCCGAGGAGCACCCGCATCGGCGCAGCAAGCGCGGCCTTGAATGTGATGGCAAAATCCGCGTCTGCTGCAAACGGCAATTCTATGTCAACTTTAAGGACATCGGTTGGAGTGACTGGATTATCGCTCCATCTGGATATCATGCAAACTACTGCGAAGGGGACTGTCCTAGCCATGTGGCCAGCATCACAGGCTCCGCCCTCTCTTTCCATTCCACCGTCATTAATCACTATCGAATGCGCGGTTACAGCCCCTTTAGTAACATCAAATCATGCTGCGTACCCACACGTCTACGAGCAATGTCCATGCTTTACTACAATGAAGAGCAGAAGATTATAAAGAAAGACATTCAGAACATGATTGTGGAGGAGTGCGGCTGCTCGTAAAAAAAAATAAAGAAAAATGTGAACTAAAATGTTGGTACGAAGCACATGTGCATTGGCTGGCACTGTGCAATCACCTATCAACTTTTGAGCAACATATCTGTTGATAGATCATTCCAATAAGACTGATTATTGGAGCGATCACTGTGGCACTTTCCTATAAAAAGAAACAGAAAAAAAAACCTGATATAATATATTTTTTTTAAAAGAAGGGAGACAGAAACTGAGAGGAAATGGACAAAAATGGGTGCGTGAGTAAAACTGTCAGCCCTGATTCTCTGCGCTGCAATAAAAGACTATTATTTTGAAGTGTGGACTTATATATTCCAAGAAGGAAAAAAAGAAATCATAAAAAATGCAACTCTATGCAAGTCAAGTATTATTACTGGATGTTGGTTTTTTAGATTTTTCTTTTATTGCCAACTACTTTCTCTTACAAGGTTTTTTTTAGTTTGTCATGAGTGTGTTATGTTTATTTCAGTTTATTGTTTTTTTTTTTTATCAGAAATACTTGAACACAAACTAGTTTGACCAGCTACTGGAGCCAAACTTTATTTTCATAATAATGATTCATATACTATTACTATAAACCACTTATTATAATCATTATTATTTTTCCTGCTAAACATTCTGAATGTTGATGAAAAGTAATATAAATTTGCACTAGGAGAAGATTCCCAGAGCAGGATGGACTGCATTCCAGTTGCCATGGCAGCATCAAGAACTACATGCATTTGGAGGTTTCACATAGAAAACCAAAGACCATACACATCCTGTTCCCAGAGCGTCACACCCCGGAACATCACTAGTTTGTCAAGTTACTGAAACTAGCAACATATGTGTATGGCCAACATAACACACCATTAACATCGTATAGCCAACGTATAGCACATTAGAGACCTATTAATGTCTTTTTATAAGTTGGCTCAATTCTAAGATTGGGTGTTTTGACAGTGTTTGTCTCTAAAGTCTAAAACAAAAGCCTCAGAATCCAAACTGCAAATCTCCCTAATAGTAGAGCGAAAGGAAAGTTACCAGGAAAATTCACTTAGCTTTGTCTGGGGCAAAAAAGACAATAAAGCTCTTAGATATATAAACTGTTTTATGTAGAGTCAGGCAACATACGATTGTAATATGTTGCTTTATTGTACAGATTAAAATATGTGATTGTCATGTTTTATATATAATTTATTTTGCAGTGTGTTCTATGCTTCACTATTAAAGTTAATCTGTAAAACGAAACATTTTGGCTTAAGTCAACAATGCCTGTCTGTCAGACTCGATGATAAGATTTGACCGTAACTGCCGGTCTATTTTGGTTTTCTTCACGAAATTTACTTTAATTTAATTTAACAACTTGATTGAGGAAAGCCACAAAACATGTCCAATGCTGAGAAAAATTACTTTTTTTTTTACAAAAATGTTGTTGTTTCTCCAACAAAGTTAAACTCTTCGCTACACTTGTACATTACTCCAGAAATATATCTGTTACATTTTAAAATATAGTTTGAGCGAAAGTTTATATATTCGTATACCTTTACACAAGTGAACTTGAAGTGGCATATATAAGCGGCATATACATCAATTTACTTAACTAGATTTTATTATTGCATCATCAATCCATCAACTAATTTTCTTGTATCTACCGAATTTGAAAGACCAGTGTTCTTAAACCAAAGAAATAGTTTTGTCCAAGAGAACATGCCTTTTTATGAATTAACAGACTGAATGATTGATTTTTTTTTTTT
>SOMO01000039.1:2224507-2237485 GCA_028128575.1 Paedocypris carbunculus | reverse complement strand
ATTTTAAATCTTGTTATTATTTAAAATTATATATATAGATATTTTTCTGAAATTAAATCTGAAATTATATTTTAGAATCATTTATATGTTTGTTAGTAACATTTAAATACTAGTCATTTAAATACTCAAGATTCAAAATACTTTATTCATCCCCAGGGTGAAATTGCTTAAAAAGAATGGCCAGTGCGGGAGATACAATAGATACAATAATCCAGATATAACGTGCAAGAATAAAATGATCATGATGCGTAAAATTTCACAATTTCCTGAATGTTAAAGAGTTTTTTTTAGGTGTAAATAAAGAAAGAAAAATAGCTGGCTACAGCAAAGGGGTACAGTTAACAGAAAAGCAAACAACGGGTAATTAGTGGACATTTGTTTTAGTGGCTATCCATCATTGGGCAGTTAGTTTAACCTATTGGTGGCTTTCCATTTAACATATTCACGAGTAAAGGGTCCGTTCAATCTGATCTGTGCACTTACAGAGGGACCTTGTCAGCACACTAGCTTGCTGTGTCAGGACAAGAGATGTGACCCAGGGGTAGAAAGGTAATTACTGCTATCATCACTCAGCAAATAAAACCCCCACAGGTCCTGTGGAGAAGAGCTTCTCTCATAGGAGGACGTAATCTCTTTCCCATAAACCCTTCATGCCATTTAGAGCACACATCTATACAACGAAAATCTGTCTTGGCTGATTTACCACAAATCACATTTTGATATAAATCTACAGAAACAAAATATACGAAACTTAACTTTCATTTCATTGACACTACAATTTCTAATCAAATTGTATAGAAATCACTACGGCTCAATTAGTACAAAAATCACGTGTTGAACATTTGGATTGCTTCAACAAGAGTAGTTTTGCTTTTCAATATGATACAGTAAACATGATACAGTAAGGACATTACAAAAAATACAAAGTTTTTCAGGTGATGCAAGCAAAGTAGCATACCAACTATATCATGCAAATTTAAATGTATAAATACTAATTTTTTTATTTGTGCTTGTGCAATTTAAGGAAGAAGTACAATTTCTGGGGTTAGTGAAGGAGCACATTTTGATTTGTTGATCATAGGTGGCTCGAACCTCTACCTGCTGGAGGAACGAAATCCACATGGAACTAAATCCATTTTCTTATGAGTGGCAACTTCTCCTTAATATAAATGAACACATGTAATAGTTCACATTTATGTTTGCAGTTATCGTTCACAAATGATTACAATTACTGTGTGTTGATGTTTTCAGTCAACAAAAGGTTTCCAACTCCTGGTTCTCTTAAGGATTCCGCAGCCACATTTTCTTTTACGACCACATGCCACCATTACATCCTATAGTCCCAATATTATCCATTCATTTCAACCAACCTCTACTTCAGCACCCTTTATCCAGCCCCTTGTATATTTAATCAGGACCCATAACTTCCAACTATAGTTAATGCCAGAAATGTAGAAAGACTGACATATAGTATTAGGAACTATGCCTTTCACTCCCAGGTCGTCCCCATAATGATCTACTAAATTTAAGGAATTATCACTGCCTATGAACAGATCAGTTTGCTAACATAATTTGTTCTTATTGTCCTTCAATCATAACCAACACTCCAAGGCACCTAGACCTTATTGTGGCCGTGGGCTTTGAGATTTAGATTTTCATTCCTGCAGCAAATTGCCTCTGCTGAAGACATCTCTTACAGCTGCATTGATAACGGCGGCAGAGAACATAGTCCATAGAGTCTTAGCAGTCTACCTCTGCTAGGGGACGACCTCCCTGAAAGGGTTTAGCCCAAGTTTGACTCTCTTGTCCAACCGTGAGAATTTGAAAGTTTGGGTTATTTCCCTGCAAAGTAACGTTCAATGTCCCAATAGCTAGTTGGGGCTTAAACGGTTTAAATCACAGTGTCATTTCTGCATGACAACCAACCAATCCACAAAACACTGACCCGTTAGGAACCTACTGGAGGGTGGGCTCACTAAAGCGAGATTCCAATCACCAGACACTTGCATATGTGACCAAACCTTCAAGGAAGGACTTAGGTGATGCCAGTCCGGCTTAGGGCACAAACACACAAACAAACCCGAGTTGCACGCACACCACATGCGAACCACACCCGAGCCTGACCACAATGCCTACCTCACACGAGCAGCAAATTTTCGTGCAACAAAAGCGATCGATCTATTATACAACAGATTTTAATTGTTTGGTCTATATTAAACAGACCAAACAATTCAAAATAATAAGCCACAAACTATCAAATGAGACAGAATCCATTGCTTCAGTGAAAGTGCCGCCCTTACCATTTATCCTGAAACCCTTGCACCATAATAACGAATGTTGCCATCTATAAGCTTAATAATTATAAATTCCGACTCATTTGGATTTCAAGAAAATGCATGAATCTGCTTTTATTTCATTCATATTTTTAATAACTTCTCCAACATTATATCACTGACAAAATATCATGAAAACCTTCTGCAACGTAAGCGGGCCCGGGCACGATTGCAAAAACCCTAATGCGAATGCAGGCCAGCGAGGGAGTGAAGAGGTGGGACAATTGTACTTGGGTGCAGATTGCGGCCCAAGTGTCTAATGTGAGTACACCCTTAAAGTTGCCCGCATTTTTGTTTTATAGATGGGTTTGCTTTTGGTAACTGCTCCTTTCCTGTCTTAACATTTGGGCCTTACCATGTCTTTCGTCCTTCAACAGCATGGATTGAAGTCATCCATCAAATGTCATAGCCGTGTTAAAGAGACACTTGTGTGGCTTTTAATATATGCATTACACTCCTGTTGTTTGGGACACATCAGGAGACAATAATTTTTCCCAATAAAGTGGCACAAATTTGCGTTATGAGATATGATTTAGACTTTAGGATTTCTCCCAACCGGTGTCAATAATAAGTGCTTAATCTATTCTCAAAGTCAATTTGAGATGCACCACGATGATGATTTTCCACGTTGATACAGCAGTTACATTTTGGCTTTATTAAAAATGAATGCTCAGTTCTTGAAAAAATGTCCATTACAAAAATGCACCATACCTTTGGGCCAACTGTAAAATTACCATATCAAACGTGACGCTCTGCAGCTATGAGGATGTCGAGAAATTCTTCAGGGAAAATGTATCTTTTAAACGCAAAGCAATCCTTATCTTATGCGGAAAATGTGTATTTGCTGTGGTTATTTGATCATATTCAAAGATTAATCTAGAATAATTTCAAGATTGCAATGACATTGCAGTAATGAAGATTAAAAAAAAGCTGTGTCTAGATATATATTAGCTGTATTTGCTAAGGCAGTATTGCTTTTAGGGATGTTTTTTTAACGTATTAAATCTTCAGACTTTTTACACAAGTCTTCAATTATCCCCCTATATACATAAACAATACATGCTTTGAAATTAGTGCACTGCTTACCATTTTCCAATGTTTCACACATGTCAACTCTTTCTTTTGCCATAAAAGGCATCTGTTTGTGTTAAAACCTTTCTAGCATTTGTCAAAAATATGAACAAGTAAAGTGAAAGAATATAAACACGTTTTTCTGTCCAGGTGAGGTCAATAAACAATAATAATGCAGATAGGCTTTGCTCATCATCATATCTCCCACTTTAGCATGGCATTGAGTGTCCTCGACAGGGCTTGTGAGTATAAACAGCACATGCATTCCTTCTCCTCAAGGACACTGGCTTGAAGCACTCAAGATCTCCCCAGCACCAGAATATGTGTGGGAGTAAAATATTATCAGTCCTGCCGCAATGTAAGTTTCTGAATCTCATCAAAGCTGAAGTGTGTATCTGGTACCTCATCTGTTAAAGAAAAACGGACAGGAGCTTCAGATCCTACATCCTTTGGACTCTGTATATATCATCTTTCTGACAGTCTGACACAATTTAGCTTAGTGAATGGAACATAACGGCCTTGAATCATGCCAACACACTCCCATTCATATTTACAGAGACTCTGAATGGTGACTGGCTTATGTCAGAGTCAATATTAACCCAAGTTCCCATGTTTAAAAATGTTCAGTGGCGCATACCTACAGTATAATTTTTCTTGCTTGTTGGATTACGGTCGACATGGCCTGATCTTTTCTCATCTCAACAGCATGTAGTTTTACTACATTTTGCATTCTTTAAAAGCTACTTAGTTACATATACAAAAGTTTAGCAACTTTAACTTGTGTTCATTACAGCCAAAGAACAGTTTTTGCATAATAGCGAGCACTTTTATATGCTTTTCCTGCATGTTCTGATTGGTTAAAGCATCTGTTTTGTGCATGTTCATTATGACTGCATTTGTTTTATATTAATTGTTAATATTGTTGTGGACTAATTATAATCACAATTATAAATTCAGTTGATTGTGCAACCTAATACAATTCAACTTACATGACACCAGCTCTCCTTTTAAAGTAGTATACCAGTTGATCTACAGCCTTTTTAGTTAAAGTAACAACTTTAATAAGCGTGTTTAGGTGCTAACACAAAAGCTCGTGGCTCGTCTTTTTCAGTTGGCCGAAACGTTCTCTTTTACACTCAAATGCGAGGATAGGACCATGACCCTGACATTGGCTCCCTCCTAGGAATACTATCTCAAGGTTGTCAAGAGCTTAATCTCATGCCAGGCTTCTGATGGGTTGTGCAAATCCTGACAGTCTTTTCAGGGTGATTAAAAACATCCCAAAGATAAAATGGGAGGGGTGGGCAAAAAGAATAAAAAAAGGTCTCGCTGTACTGGTCTTCAGTTTAAGTCCACACAAGGTGGTCTGTTGTTTTCAAGGCTGAGAACAACGTATCATGTCTGCTGGTCTGGTCAGCTTTCTCACTTTGACAATAGGAGTGAGAGTGACTGGGAAATTTAACACCCGTGTCTTTGTTTGCTGAAAAAAGTAGAACGGCAGCCTACAGACTGCACGGCTCCTGTGTTATCACTACAAAACTCCTCTTCCCTTTTATTCCATCCCTGACTCCTCTTCTCGCCGCAGAGACTTTAACTCCTTTATAGTGCATAGTATGTGGACTTGAACATGGATGGGGGTAAAGTAATACCTGCTGAGGGCACAGAAAGTGCATTCAGGCTCAAAGAAAGGGGGCAGATAAGATTAAGGCTGGCAATGGTGAGCAAGGCCCTACATGCTCATTTGTGCACTGACCCAGGACCCAGAATCTCACCAATGTATCTGAGATTAGCAACCAAAAACAACGTGTGAAAAGGTTTTAAATGTTTTAAAGATGACAATTGTGTACTATGTAATTTGTTCTGTACAATAATTTTACTACTATTGTATATTAATCCTCTCAAATAAATATATTTACTATTTTTATGTATTCATAATAAATTATGCTGTCATCTTTTTGACATTTTTAAGAATTTGTTAGAAAAAAAGATTTGTATTATATATTATATGTATAGTTTTTAAAATATATTGCATTTATTATATGAAGAATCATTAATAATATATTGTATATAAATTGTATAACATTTTAAATTTACACATTTTAAAATGTGATTTTTTTTTTTTTCATATTTTATATAAAGTAAATGCATATTTTTCCAACTATTTAAAGCCAAACTTACAAATAACATGTCTTCAGCAGAGACAAAATAACATTTTAAAAGTAAACATTTGTTATTTTATACCTAATAAAAAATGCTAAATGTATACAAATTCTAAAAATAAAAATGTATTTTAAGTGTATTGTTTTTATTATTTTCTTTTTAACTTATACCCATATTTTTAGATTTTCTAAAAAAAAAATCACATTTTAAAATGTGTAAATTTAAAATGTGTAGCCATTTGTACTGTGGTAAACTCATTCTATTTGGGTAAAGAAATGGGTAAAGTTTGTTCCAGCAGTCCAACATGGATCTTATCTGAATGTTCTAGTGCAAAGGGAGAGTGTCGAATCGGTGGAATTGGTGGAAAAAAAGAAGACAAATAAGGAAAAGAGTCTGCAAACAGACAAAGTGCAGCGACCCTGTTGAGAGGTTTGTCAGCATTTATTTTTTTCCCTAACAGAAATACTTGGTTAGAGTGGCTCTGCATGAAGCCACTCAGCGGGTGGTGCAATATTTACTGATTGGAATGCCACGAGACCTCCATCGCTGTCTAACATCACTCAGCAAATCACTTATGACATCATTATTTATGACTTTACATAAGCACATGTGGGTTGTAGTTGAGATACTGTATTCACTGACACCTATTGAAGACAGGAGTGCACATGAGAACCATTTTTTCCCTCCAAAAGTCAATCACAGAAGCATTTCAAGTACTGTGTGTGAGGAAAGGTGACATTTACTACTCTTACGTACATTTAAGGTCTTTAATTAGAAGAGAATTGGTTTCGTTTAGCTTTGAGTTTACCAGGAGATGGGTAAAGGCTTCACTTTAAAGCTCAGGATGTTCACGCTTGACCTGGCCTGTCTGGATAGCAGCCAGATTTGAGCGCAGCCTCTAATGTGAGTCTCATTTAGTGATGGCCAGTGCAGTCCTTGTGTTATTCTAGGCATAGGGAAATGACGTGGATGAAGCGGGCAGCCTTTGTCTGCTGATGTGTTGACCTCTTGCTCCCTCTGGGACTGTATAAATATTATTTCTCGCAAAAATGTAGAGCGCTGTCGATAGTTTTTTTTAACCCTCCTTGCTGTCAGAGCTCTCTGAGAGCAGATAATTTACATATCTTATTATTTACATACATGCACATATATTTACTGTGTGTATACTGTATACACACACACACACACACACACACACACACGCAAAAGTCTGTTTTCAGATAAAAAAGGTTTTAGAGACAAATGTTTAAGCTTCACACAAAATTGTCTAACAAATGATCACATGCAATTATTATTTATAAATGAGTTTATTAAATCAGGAGGTAATTGATTTTTATGCTATCTCTGATATCTCTTTTCTGCTTGGGTCACAGAAGTGGGGATACAATCTAAATTTAAATCAATCAGTACATCAAAGTTCAGTAAATCAAATTTAAATCAATTGAAAAATTAAGTTTCAAACTTTTTTGTAAATGACTGTAAGACAGCAAACATTTGAAGGCACATTTGAAACAGCAATAAATAAATATTTTTATTTGTACCTATTTTAAAAATAGAATTTAACAACGCTTGTCAATATTTTTTTCAGTCTACAGTATTGTTTAATTTAATCATTATTTTTGACCGGTCTATCTAAGGGGAGATGTGGCCCAGTGGTAGGGGACTTGAATTTGTGTCCTAGAGTTTGCAAGTTTGAACGGCTGATTCTGCAACTATGTGAACCCCACATGCCCCTTGGGCGCCACGGCATGGCTGCCCACTGCTCCAGGTTTGTGTGTGTGCTCCACTTCACTGTGTGAATGTGCACTTCACTGGATGGGTTAAATGCAGAACACAAGTTCGATATGGTTTGCCATATTGACAATCTCACTTACTGAGAATCTTTCTATCTATAAATCTTTTTTTTTTTTAATTTACGTCTCAGTCTTGTTTTTGGAAATGTAAAAATTGCACGCAACACATCATTTTTAATCATGTAAAAGTTCTCTGATTAGCTTTGCAGAACAACAAATCTCTTAACCTTCTTCAAATCAAACTCCAGTTCAACATCCTGTGAGGCGTGGCTGATTCGAATTCCAGTTTGTCCAAGCCAGGTGCTGAGAGATTAGTGTGCCGCGCGTATATCAGCACTGTGTGCCGGCACTGTCTGAAGCCCAGAGCCGTTTATGGAGTTGTGTATGGTGAGAGTCAGCTAGGATACATCTTTTCTCTGATGAGACTGGAGATGCTGACTCACTCCTACAGCTATAGTGGGTGATTAAAGTGTAATGCCATGTGTGCCACCTCCACATACTGCACATGGACACAAACACATACAGCCTGACTGTTAGTGGGGGAAAAAAAGCACGTTCACAACTGCACATGTACAAGCCAAAGTGGTCTATTTGGAGAAATGCTGGTCTGTACGTGTTTGACTGAGAGGGTGTAGTGTAAAATTGAATTACAGCTGCAACATAACTGAAGGCCACATGTCCCTTCACAGTGAGTACCGTGTTAATGCCACACATACGCACGCACACACACACAGACACACACTGTGAGGTTGTTGGACAAGACTATATTACACCATTTGTGCCATTTATCAGGTTTATCATTTATGAACATGTCATAAAAATATTAGGTCCGATTGTGTGGTAGAGTAAAAGTACGGATAACTTACTGTGAAAATGACTCCAAAGTCATTAAGTGTCCGATTATAGGAGAACTTAAGTATTTTACTTGAATTTAGGCTCAAAAAACACCAAGAAATGTGAAAAACATGAAACTCATGTATGAGATTTTATTTTCTAAGATAAAATTCTAAACCTCAATGTTTTAAATGTCAGAACAAAATAGAAAATAAAAGAACACAAATTCAGTCTCGGTCAAACTCAAAAATTCAAAAAAGTGCAACCGCTAATTCATGTTAGCGTGGTTTAGCTAATGAATAGCACCCAGTACCTTCAGCACCCTGTAGATGGCGATATTGCCTCGTCTGCCCAAGAAATTAACCAGCGGTAGAAAAAGCGGTACATCACAATGTAACAATAAGAGTCCACTCAAATGTAGTGGTGTAGAGAGTATATGAACATACTGTATATCAAAAATCAAAAATGTTGTCAAGTAGAGAGTAAAAGTTGCATACATTTCTAATATTCATAACAAGTACACGTGCAATAAACAAAGTTCGTTTACTCGAGTACTTTTCACCTCTGACTGATTATTAATGAATTATACACAGTGAGATCCTTGCACAAATCACTAAGCCTTCTGCAGTTGCGGTGCTGTGGAACTGGCCGCAATTTTAAAAAGGCAAACAAATAGTGTGGATTTTTAAACAGCAATCTCCATGTGCCATCATGAGAAGATTTGGAGTGGTCCGTGCAATACCTTGCTCTCTATTAGAGAGTTTACAAGCTTGTCAAATGTTCATTGGATTTTAAAAGCTGAAGTAAACAGCATGTGTGAGTTCCAAGCTGTAATTGCCCCAAATGTCTAGGCATTTGGGAATACTTCCTGTTAAGAAAAAGCGCTGCTCTAGATTTGTTTAAAATCTCTGTTATGTTTACGGATTCAATTGTGTAGTTAGGCAAAACTTTTTCTCTAGTGATCTAAAGTCAGGTCTGTCATTGGAGTGTAGGGCCATGAGCCTCCTGCAGCTAATGACCCTCATGTATTAGAGCAGGCAATAAACTGTCATCTTAATTACAGAAGATTATAACCACGATTAATACTCACATCTACAGACACTCATTGAAGATTTCTAAACATTCATTTATTTTCACTTCTTTCATCTTTGGGAGCTGGACCACACTCTCTGGGTGTGAAGTCAGGATGCAGACACTGGGTTAACGGTCACTCAATGACGAGTTGCAACAGGTAACATATAGTCAACTAAGCGCAAATTACCGTTTTCTGTATAGTTAAATACATGTTTTCGGACTGTTAAGAGTAACCAGGCCCACGTAGAGAACAGTGAGAGAATAGGCCCACATTTCTCCTTCTTCTAACCTCTCCTTCAACTTCTAACATATAAATATAAATCAACATATAAATCTATTGATATCTTGTTGTTAAAAGAACCTAGAAATACCAACAATTTATTACCATTTATAGAATAGAATTTCAATCAGTAAAAATGTATTTTAGCAATGAGCATTTTTAAACTGTTAAATGTTACTTTTCCAACTTTTTTTTAACTACATCATACAGTATTTATTAGTTGGTTTTGTAAAGCTTTGTGAAGTGTTAATTTGTTACTGAATGAACATGTAAGGGGACCCATTTTTGGGATTAAGATCGGATCGGGCTCAATATGAAAAGACTCGAACGAAGGGTCTATAATCTAGTTAGACGTGGGCTTTATCCAGACCAATTGAAATGTTTTAAAGGGGAAGTTAAATTTAACATCAAATCCTCAAAACAATGACAAACATTAACAAAGTGTTTGACTAAACTATGCTGCACCTTCTTAACAAAGAAACGTGTAAGATTCATAATTGTGACACAGTTTAATCCCGTTCACTGTGACTCCATCTGATTTATTTTAATTCCTTACGCATTAACATCATCATAATGATGACTTTTCATTCATTGGGGATGTTGTTTTTTTCAAGAAAGATGCATTTAATCATGACATCCTACCATTATTCTTTAACTAAAAATTATTGTTCTGTTTAATAGTGTATACGTATGACTACCTCTTAGGAAATTCCTAAATGAAACAAAGTAAAAAAATTTTCTTTCGGATCCTACAGTACAGAACTGTCATTGCATCGGTGATGACACATCTGTCACGAGGCTGTTCCACGTTTCTTCTCGTCCTCACCGTCCCAGTGGAGGTGACCTAACCACCACGTGCCTACCCTGAAACGCAACCCACTTAAAACCAGCCATCTCTCTTATACTGCCCACTTCACAACATATAGAGAAGGAAAATAAAAAGGTTATCCTACAGCTCACCTACACCTATTCCTTCTCCCACACTCTTGTCTGAAAATATTACGCATTGATCCTTTTCACTTCTACTATGCGTCTGCAGTGAATTTGACTCAGTTTCATATCCTCGTGATCAGAATAAATTATAATGAAGCGTGTTGCTGGTACAAGGAATTTAGTCCCGTGCTTCCTAGAATTCAATCCCATATATGGTATTTTGAAAAAACAATATGACAGTGCTTTAAAAGCCAAAGTCGAGGAAGCTTTATTCATTTATTCGTATAGACCAGAGCAATACACAGAAAAATGTGATGCTCCTTTAAGGACCCAATGCTATGAAACACATTCGGTTGGAGAGGATTACAAATAACATCTACTTGTGAACTAATAACTTTTGTAAACTAATAAGACCGATGATCTGGTGACTAAAATTCCCCAAAAATTTTGTTTTGTGCANCTAATAACTTGTGTAAACTAATAAGACCGATGATCTGGTGACTAAAATTCCCCAAAAATTTCGTTTTGTGCATGGTTGTTGAAGTCCTTGTCTTCTTCAGTATGTAAACTTGATGTATAGTAGCCTGTAATGAAAATACACACAACTATTACCATTTGTTTGTTAAAAAAAACACACTCGCACAAATACAAATAAAGAAGATTTTTAATCATTTTGATGGCCTAGGTCGCATTATTCACAGAAATACAACATACAATAATTTAATTTATTTGACTTTTCTTTACTGTAAAGCAGGTTTATCCAAAGCGAATAAGAAGCAATTTGTCATAAAAGGACACATTCAATTCTGTACACAATTCTATATTAAGAAATACACTAGACAGAAGCAGGGGCACTGTTAATGGAGGGAAGGTTAAGACAATTTTGGGGGCCTGTGGTCTTTTTGTTGCCCCCAGCGACCAGGTATAGGGCCCATCACAAAATATTTTCATGGGGCCAGAAATTGCTAGCGGCGCCCCTGGATAGATCAAGACAGTCAGGGAACACACCAAAAGGCTTTTCACTTCTTGGTTTATTCTTGAGAGTTAGTCAGGTGCTGACAAAAGAGCGCAGTCTTCAGTGCTTTGTTAAATGTCATGAAGGTGCTAGAGATATTTGTTGGAATGGATGACTTGTTCCACATGAGCAGCAGAATGAGAAAACTTTATCGTAAAAAATTGTAATCCTTGTTGCAGAGGTACTACTGAGGCAGTTTGTTTGTAGATGACAGAGTGAGATGAGGGAGAATATTCCTGCTCCCGATTGTTGAAATAGGATGGTGCAGTACCAGTAACAGTTGAGTAGCATAATGCGAGAAGCTGCGTCATATCTTTCCAATGTTATACTGGGCAATTCTAAAGAACCTGGCTGTTGCAGAGAAGAGCAGACACAGTAAGTTAAGCATCAAACACAATTCCAGGCTTCCAAACAGTCTTGGATGACGTTCCTAGAGCCAAGCATAGGAACCATAGCACAAAAACACAAATCTACAGACACTTTAAAGCCCAGTAGATGCTATAGCTATCAGGAGGAAGCAACACAAACTGAATGTGTTATTAACACACAAATATTAGGTTGTCCCTATTGTAAGGTGACTACTTGAACAAACCTATTATTAAAGTATCAACATGTTTACTCGACAAAAACACTAAAATGCTTTACGTTTTCTAAGTTCTTTAAAAGTGCCAGTAAAAGCATCTTTGGATACATTGATAGTGTAGCCGACAAATAATTTTATCCTTTGAAGGTTTATCTTGAGGGTCGCTCATCACTCAAGATGGCCAATAAGGTATGTAAAAACTTTTTAACAAAACACAAGTGATAGATACAGGAAGTCCAATCATTATAGCATAATAAACTGTATTGTGGTCCGACAATCTCGAAACGTTGCTTCACACACACATTTTGGAGTATGGGGTGTTTTTCCCACTTTCAATGATGCAGTGATAAACAATCCAACATCCCACTCCAACCTTTGATAATTAAGGACTGTCACGCATGCTTGACCACATGGGGTGCTTTCTGTTTTGCTCTCTTTGTTCTGCATGTTGATGTGTAATCAGCCACATCAGAGACCGCTCGGGCCCAACTACAGGGGGTATGAGCCATATGTCCTATGCCAGTCTCTTCAGGTTCCTCTGTGAGTCAAAAACTGCGCTGCACATTTCCGACCACCACTTTAGAGAGATCCGAGCTAACGAACGCGCCCGACAGTTTCATCATCAGACGCTGCTTGGTCACAAACCTTAGCAAAACAGGTGCTATTTATTCAGTGTTATGTTGATGTGCCATTTATTCTCAAACGATGTGTTGAAGGAACAACAGATGTCACCCATCCAGTTCTGAACATTAACTCAACTGTTTAATATGTTTCAAAGTCAAAAGTAAAAAGCTTTCCCATACTGTACCTCAATCAGTAAATTATTGGAGTTTGGAGACTAGATCATGAACTTGATTTTCTGGGGAAAATCATGTTAATGAAATGTAAAAAAATAAATAAAT
>SOMO01000039.1:2212820-2223469 GCA_028128575.1 Paedocypris carbunculus | reverse complement strand
ATATATATATATATATATCCTTTCACTTTTTCCTGTAAACTAGCACTTTAAAAATCTCACGTTATCTCACGTTAATGTCACATCAGCCTGTTAACAGACAAATGGACTTTCAATTTGAAAGCATTGTGTTTTACATGCAGTTCTGCGAGCATGACTCAGACTTGTAAGAGCATTACTCTGGTTGCTTTTGGCTGCCAATTAAAATGCCCATGTGTGTGAGCAGTGTGTGGGTTGGTGGGGCTGCGCTCTTTCACACAAGAGAAGCCTTGGGGAATCATTCATCTCAAGCTAATAAGAGACCTGGTAATTGGGCATGTGGCTCTTTGTGCGAGTTTGTGTTTTGGGAGTGGGTATCAATCAGAAAAATGAACCTGGTGGACACTGGTGGGATGTCTTCAGGGAGGTCATGGATTAATTAAACCTGCACCAAGCAAAGCGATTCACGTGGTCTATTTCTGTATAGATGTACTGATGACACAGGTCATTTTATTTTCACCGTATGACCAATCTGCCCGCTGTGACGTGTGAAAACGGTGGTGTTCTCCATCAACACCTTCATTACTTAGCCTGTGTGATACGGCCGCCCACCCTGCAAGCCTCTGTGAGTGACTCTGATTGGTGAGGAACAGGCCATGTGTGGGCAGCGAGGTGTCATTCTCATATTAGTGGCCCTCACACTGTGTGTACCTACACCCTGCCGTCCATCCATGTCTCAGGGATGATGATAATGATGATGATGATGGTGCCCACATAGTGTGGTCAAGGAATGTTTCATCCGCCACAACTAGTCACAGACAGAGGCAAATGCGCACGTACGCTCAAACGCAAACGTCGAGGACGCAAAATGTTGTGAGCTCACTCACGCAAGCATATACCCACGTATGCAGACATTCTCTATCTGAACTGCCCACACATCTCACTCTGCAGCTACGTGTTCATCTGTGGGAAAATGAAAAAGTGAGGTAAGAGGGGATTCCTTCTGCGTAGTCTCTTTCACAACGTTCCTCTCTGCACTGCTGTAACAACGCATGTGGTGGGAGGTGTTACTCCTCTCAGAGCTGTGATGTCACTGAGAATGTTCTTACACTGAGTACAGCATGACTTCACTTTCAATCTAGCCAAACATGGTTGGGCACTTTTAGAGAGGAAACAAATGCCCCAGTAGATTAAATGATAAATGAATTCAAATTTTCCTTCTTTTACAGTCAATACTGGAAGGCTGTGATATTTTGGATACTACCAGAAATAAAATGTTGATAATTTATAAATATAAAAAGTAATATAAATTACTGTAATAAATGCAAACATTATCTCTTGTTGTGTTTACTGACAAAACCATTTTATGCATATTCTGCTCATTTTGGGTTTGTTATGCATGTTAATTAGTTACTCTATTACTGTACATTAATTAAAAGCAGCATTTTTAACGTTAGAGCTACACATTTTGTATTGGTTTGGTATTAATATTTGTATTTTAAAAATATATATTTATTATGATACAATATATTTATTTTGCATTATATAAATACAATACAGAAAAATAAAGTTTCAATTTTTGGTAAAATATTTAGAACGAAATTGGAAACATGCGTATGTGCCTGTGTGCGTGTGTGTAGGTGTGTGTGTGTGTGTGTGTGTGTGTGTGTGTGTGTGTGTGTGTGTGTGTGTGTGTCTGTCTGTTTCAGTTCTATGTATGTGGAAGTACTCTATTGGTATATATGTATCCACGTTTTGTACTTTGCTTAATGTATGTTTTAGTTTGTGTTTCATTCAATGTGCATACATTATTGTCAATTTTGCACAATACAGATAATGACTTTTTTATTTGTACCTTAAATCTCACCATACAATGATGCAATGACAATAAATGTATTGATTAAAATGTAATAAAATATAAAAATTGGCGATTTTTTTTAAAGCTATATAGCAAGTCACTTGTTTAAAGCATGAGCATGCAAATGTCTTCCATCTGCACTTATTAGTGCAACGTAAATGAATGGTGACGAGTTTTACTAGAGCATTATGGGTACAGATTTTATCTACCGTTCGAATTTCAACCCACAAGGGACCTGAGCTGCGTCCCAGCAGATACACTGGAACCCATTTCAACACCCGTTTGCCATAATCCTTTCCTTAACTCTACAAAATAACCAATATCTTCTGCTGACTGAATAGTTTAAATTCTTTCTTCGGATATCACAAATTAATCTGTACCATTTCCTCCAGAGAAACAGTTAGAGGAAAGTGTGAGATTATTAGTCTGGCAACAGGCAGAAATTCTCACATCCTAAACACACCCATCTGACCTCAGAAGTGCTCACCATGTCCAAAACCTTTCTGAGAAAATCTGTAGGCCACATGGACTCAAGCAAGCTCCTTCCTTAGTGGTTCCAGAGCGGTGGGTTTAGTCCAAATGACAGGCGACCAATCCCATGAGAAAACCATGTAGTAGCTTTGATTGTTCTCACAGAAATTAAGCTCTTGGTTATTTGTGTGAGAGCCTTACAAAATAATGTACATTTAAGGAAACCTTTGTGAATGTTTGTATTCTCCTTGATCTTCCTGATTCCTGTCTCTCTTTTCATAACTCGTGTGAGTCACAGAAGCATCAGAGGTAGCTTCTTCAATCAATGGGCTTTTTTTACCTGCTGGATGTTGACGTCCACCTGCCTCCTACTGACCTCTAGATCAAGGTGACCTCTGGGGCACAAACAGCTGCTCCCTGGTGTTTGGTTCGTCATGAGGCTGCAAAGCCATGCTACCATGAGACATCTGTGATCTATCTGCACCAGAGTTGAAGCATAAAATTGTCCTCCATTTACTTTACCAATACGTGACTACTGCTGAAGTACAGGAATGGATGGAAACTGCTTTATGCTTTGTTGAGATGGAACAAACAACCTATGCTGTTCATGACATCACAAAGATCGACAGATTAAGCCAAAAGACATTCACTTTGTATAATATATACAGCCATGAGCAGGTAATACAGCATTAAAGCTCTGGTGGACCAACAGAAGAGGTGGTCTCTACTCAGTCTGGACCCTAGATCTGGGACCGTAGTAGTGATGAAGAGAGTCAAACAGAGAAGTATTGCAGTCAACAGGCTCTCAAAGAAGGAGTGGATTTATAGAAAATGAAATATGGAACTGTACTCCATTTTCAACATGGTGCTTGAGGGAAACACTAAGTTTTCAGGAGCAAATACTCCTGATATTNAAACAATGTTATAATCTGTTGAGAATATCTACATTTGTGCCCAAAATCTCAATGAGAAAAAATGTAACCAAAATTGTTTTAATTTTTTAATTTTGGCAATTAATTTAATTATTATCATTTTGTTATTTGAGGTATTGGAGTTGAAATTACATGGTGGAAAGAAAATTATCAAAGACCTTTTTAATGTGAACTGTTATTACAATCAAAAGCAATACAGCGTGTTCCTTTCGTCCTTGTTATGGATCAAATTGGTTTGATACCAACCATATTTAAGTGTTGGTGCTTTAAAGACATTTTGCTCTGTGAAGATGTGCATTTATTTCTCTGACTGAAAACTGACTGACTCTGTTTTTCACATGTTTTTTTTTCCTAGCAGCAGATGTGAAAACATTTCGTTTTGATCAGACTTAAGACATGTGGTTTCAGTCAAGTCTGAAGAATGCGCTATGTCCAGTCTCTAGATTCTGAAATCATTCCACCTTAAGTCTTTCTACTTAACGACATTATAGTTGTCAATCATAAAACAAATTGCTTTTTGCTACACTGTTCACGTCTGTGTTTAACTTTATTATCTGTACAGTTGCACTGAAAACAATAAAACTGATAATAAAACTGCAAACAGCTTTAATCTTACGTATTTGCCCGTTCTGTTGCTAAAAGTAAAGAAAAACAAAGTCTTGAATAATAAAACTGAACAGATAATGAAACTGAAACAGCAAATGCCATCTTGTGGTTAAAAAGTGTGTGCCTATTTGAAACTTTGAAATGAAACATTTAATATATTATATTTTTCTTAAACTTTTAAAATACAATATAGTGACTAGATTGTCTGTTTGTGACCCTTTTTCTGAGCTAATCAGTAAATTATATAATTTCCATATGAATCTAATTACAACCACTTTTACAGCCAGGGACATCTGTTTTTAATCATCTCTCCATAAATAACATCACAAAGTAGAGCTAAACGTTGTTAAACTATAGTCTGTATGAATGGTGCTGGCTTCTATGTGCTCAGTTTCGAAAAACTGTTTATTCGCAAGACTGTGTGTATTGGGGAATATCTTTATGACTAAAGACATATGATCATGTGCAACTATCAGGAACAACTATGATCATGTAGGTGATGTAGGAGGCGAGAGTATCAAAGTCTCCTCAACCACTGTCTTGTAAGCCTGTATCTGAGTTAAGTTCCAGAAGATGAGCCAAATACAGATAAATCAGTAAGACAAAAACTACAAAAACATTTAATCTCAAATAATCCATTAGGGATCTTAGAAAATGTTTTAGATGATTTTAAAGCACGAGAGAGAACGCTTGGAATTTTTTTTTTTTTAATATATTTTTTATCACACAGAATTTTACAACTATTTTCCAAGGAAACACCTCCTCTCTCCACTCTGTGATTGGTTGAACAATAAGGTTGTGCTTTTAGGCTATGGTAAAACCAAGGACTTGCATGAGCCATCACTACTAATACTCAAGACAATATGAGCGTCATCTGGTATCCAGTGCAAGGAGATAAGCAGAGTGAAATCCATACTTTCTGGTTGATTAAAGACCAGTCATACTGGAGCAATCGGGATTCTTTGCCGTGTATGTGTTGCTAAGAGGGGATTTCAGTAATCTAGCCTCAGATTTATCGGAACCTAAATATGAAATTCACAGCGTCTTTGGGCCGGACTAAATATGAAATTGAGTAGCATATTGCGAAAGGCATGGTTGTGTCATTTTGATGTTGTTCAAGGCGAATCTAACAGACCTGTTGGTGGCCAGTTTCATTCAAATCAGAGGCTTATGACAAGCAAAACAAATAGCTTAATTTTCACTGTGAAAAGGATTTTGTGCTCTGGTCCAAAATATATATGGAACCCAAGTGCGAACTATTCATGGTTTTGTGCCCTACCAATAGCCAGATTCCTAGGAATCTATGCAGTCTCTTTGTTAATATTTATTAAAAATTAATACAATCTTTTACTTTAATTTCAATTATTTAAATGATGTCAGCTAATTTATAAAACATTAAATATAAATAAAATATCAAATGACAAAGCTAATGACAAAACCAAGACAAATGCAAATTAATGTAACGATGTCCACTGACATACAAATAATTATTATTTTTTATTATTTTTCATCAATTACTATTTGTGGTATTGTTATGATTGTTATTAGTGTTCATAATTAAAAAAAAAAAAAACAATAATACTTTTCAAAAGGTCTGATTATAATAATAATAATAATCAGTAATGTATAGCTGTACTGTACAGTTATTCAACAGGGTCAATTATTCAACAGAAAACTCACATTTAAAAAGACAAGTGCTGCACTTCAAATTTACAGGGAGTGTCAGAAATAATCACAACCACATGTTACATGGTCTGTTTTCCAGAAATACTTCTATATTAAACTTGACAGGTCGGATTTATGCACAAAATGAGTCTGTTATCAATTTTACCTGCACTGTTTCTCTCAGTATACACTTGTTGGAAAAATTGATGGTCATTCAGTTTTGAAAGATGAGAATTGCTAAATGGAGACATACTTAGCAATGGTCCATTAAAGTCCCTGGCTTGTTGCCCCTGCCATTTAAATGGGGAAGACAAACGAGTTCAGGAAAAAAAAACTCAGATGCTTTGGAGAGGTGAAAGGCCTGTGTTTCCTCTTAAAAAAAACAAAAACCTTTCATCCCAAAAGAACACTGTGTGCATCAGCTACAAGTATTGTGTCTCTTTTAATAAGAATTTGTGAGTTACAAAAAATGTATCCCATTGAATGCAGAGACAAAGGATCTGCTGGTGGAGAAAATATGGGTCCACACGTGCTGACCCAAGTGCAAGGGTTGACAGGTCTATGGTCACATAGTTCAGCCACAGCAGAATTGGGACATTTCAGTTTGGTTAATTAGTGGCTCTGGACGCTCTCCAAAAAAGCTCAGACGCCAATGTAGCTTTGAACCCGTCCTTTGATTGATTTTTGGGTGTCTGTGTGAATCTATAGGTGTTTGATCTATTTGTGGGGATTTCAGTCCGGATCACTCGACTTTTGTGAAGCATCTGTCCAAAAATTATTGGCCATAATACAGCACACACACACACACACACACACACACACACACACACACACACCTGTCTGTCTGTTTCTGTATATCAGTACATTTATAATGAAATTTAAAAGAAATGTATTGGTCCCATATTCCTTCAACAACTCCAACATCTGCACTTCCTTTTTCACAAAAAGTGATCAAACAACAAATTGAAAGTTATTCCAATGAAAAAAAATAAACTTTAACACATTCAATCCAAAACCATATGTGCTGAAATAAAGTAAAGTAAAGTAAATTAAAGTGATTGTGATTGTCATTATGGCCACTAGGGGCGGTAAATTTGTAAATGATAAATATGGTCAATGTGTTTCTTATAATTTGTACTTTCCTGACAGCACATTGATCTGTGATCAAAAACACTATTTCAGTTATTTCGTATTCTAGAGGCTCATTCAGTAAAGCTGGTGTTAGAGGCACTGATGGTCATGGGTTTTATTCCCAGGATTAACATTAACGTACGTTACTACGTATTAACGTAACTGGGTTTTTTTTTTTTTTTTCACATGAATACAAGCACATATAGTTATCTTGGTAAATTTACCGTGAATGAGATACGGTAAATGTTAATTGTCCACAAACAGAATGGCGGTTAGCTAACTTGGTTTTAGTTAGTAGACACACTGACAATCTTTTATGATCTATCTAGCAAACAGAACTTTGTTTCCAGGCAAACAGATAAAAAATTCAGTGTGTTTCCTTCTGGATGTTCAGGGTAGTCAGCCACTCAGATAAGTGCTTCTCATTCTTGTGTGGAGAAAGCTTGTGAGGAGAGCTGGTAATGGATCTAACTAGAACATCAACTGTTTATCTATTTGCCTTATCAGGATTCATTATGATGACTATAAATGGCTCTCATTTGGAGCAGAGAGGTAATGAAGGCATTATGCTAACATAAATTAACTGAAGACTGGCCTAAAGTTCAGTAAAGACATTTACCGACAGCGTGAATTTGCTGCATACACAACATTTTAGAATCGGTCTATAAAATGGGCTTAAAATGCAATGGGTAAATACATAAATTGACAATATTAACCTAGATAAACCAATGAATCATAGAAAAGCTTAAGTGCGATGTTTAAATGGTCTCCGCTTGCAAGACATGCTGTGTGTTCATCATTGTAAAATGAAGAAATAGAATAAACACAGGAATAAACGTCGAGTTGAAAAATTGCTTAAACTATAACGTTCCCCCAACACTACATTATTTCGGATATGATGGCATAATAATGTGCACAGTATCAACACAACACTGCAGGAATTAGGAAGAACCCACTTCACCTTTCTTCATCCAAGGTCAAAGGATAGATAACAATACAAACTTCCACAGGTTTTTCTTTCACATACAGTTTCAAAAGACAAAAGTGAGAATAAAGTGTCAGGAAATACATCCAAAAAATCTGAGCTCAGAAAATATCGATTACATTCATCTCTTGGAGGAATTAAGTTTAAAATGCAGGCTTACAGATGTGCGCAAGTAAAATTACTGATGTGCACTTTAACCTCCAAATTTATTTTGGACAAAATAGAAGGGGTGCCACCAGCATTATATAACACCAGACGAATTATATGCAAGATTGGGCATTTCTCTGGCAGACATTTTAAGATCCCAAACAATCTTGTTATGTAATATTTACCAAACTATTACTTGATCCATCAGTGCTACCCAACTCTTTTCCTTTGTTTGAAAAGATTCCCGCATGACCCTAGCTCTCGTTTGCCACAGTGGGGACAACGGACATGCTTCAAAGCTGAGCACGTTTTCTGCAGCGATTCACATAACCGTTTGTTAACTCCGCTCCAGACTTGGCAGTGCCAATGCTATTTTGGCTCCAGGCCTAATTGGTCTAAAAATACACGTATTGTCATTGATCAATTAATCCGTTAACACATACATTCTTTCTTTTCACAACTGTGTTTATGAAACAATATTAGACATGAAAGCACTGGAATTTCAAGGGTGCATTGTTTGGGTGTTGAGCTTTTGCTTTTACGTTTCTCAGGGGCCATGCGGACGAGAAAACGAACGCTATACATTCCAATCCGTACTGGCGTTAATGGAAGAGCGGTTTGGTATACACCTGGAAATTAAGTCTAGACAAGCTCAGACAACCAATGAACGAGAAATCTGTCTAATACCCAAAAGCTCAGACAGGTGTTTAGCTGTATTCCCGTATAATTGGCGGCAAAACTACCAGCTGTTTTCATCCTGTGAAAGATCAGACAAGGAAGATGATAATCCCACCCCGAGGAGCATTAAAAGTCATTATTTAAACAGGACTCCAGCTCCTTTCTCAGAACTCAAGGTCCCAGACAACAGTTCAGCGTGCATCTGACATCTGAAGGATGTCGTGTGAAGATAATACACATTCACACGGAGCACAAAGGAATGCGAGGAGAATAGAAATTCAAGTGCTAAGGTTTGGGATTAAAAGAAAAGATGACTGACGAAAGCATGACGCGCTATGAGACCTCGTTGAATACGGGAAAGAAACAAGATGACTTCAGTGTCTCCAACTATGTTCTCACACCTGTGAGAATTTCTCCTGGGTGAGATAAGAATAATTGAGAGCGTCAACACAGCTGCCAAAAAAAACCATGACAATAGCAAGAAGCGATGGAATCAACAATGGTCCTCCGCTGAGAGCGGGTAAGGCACGTGCGGAACATGTGATCTGCTCAGCGCTCCTCACCTGAGATTTGCAGTGCCTTGAAGTCTGTACTGTACTGTACTGTAATCTGCAAATTCCTCCACGAGATTCCCAGAACTCCCTTGTTCCATTAAAAGACCACAAACAGAACCATTCATCGTGATCGACATGTTTCCACTGAAACTACAATGAATGAGCATGTTACATATGAGACGATCATTGTTCGCGGAATCGCCAAGAGTTCAAAAGACGAAGATTGAAGTGCCATGAAGAATCATAATGATGCAGCCTGTAAAAAGCGGGTGCGAATAGCATGTGACTAACAAAGCATGAAGCCAGATGACAGCCTCTGATTATTAGAGCATGAGTATAGCAAAGTAGCGAGAGCTTCAGAGTTCTAAAATAGATTAATAGTCTGTCTGTGAGGTTTCCGATCTCCCTGTAATTTGGAATGTCCCAAAAAGAAATAAGTCCATTGCCGCTCTATTTTCCCTAAAATGTACATCTAAACCAACAAGCATTTGAAAGGCCTCTTGTGTCAGTGGTGAAACCAAATGACAAAAATTTTTCATTTGTATCTGATGAATATCTGGATCCACAACTAAAGCAAAGATGACCTCTAGAGACTCACTATCAAACTGCACGCACAATGCTATTTTGCTGGCAAGGTTCCCCATAATCCAAGCCTCTCCTTCCATTTCTGGGTCACAGGGGAGCAAGAGCCAATCTCTGCGTTTCTGGGCATGAATGCAGAAAACACACCAACCAGTCACAAAAAAGGCATTCAGACAGTAACACGCCTTGATTGTTTTTGACCTGTAAGAGGAAACCGGAGAACTTTAAAAGCTGACATGCAAACTCTACTCAGGAGGGCTTCAACTGAGCCGCAAATTTGCCATAAAAGTTAAATATATACTACACAGACCGCATTTTGTTATGACTGCTCAATTCACTTTGAAACTGTAAAAGTAAAATGTGGCCCAGAGAGTGATGGAAGGCCATCTGAGGTAGGCCAGACTTGGTCTGGGAACATTGGAAACATGGGAACTGGAATGACTGAGCATGAGGGAAAACTGGGGTGTGAAGAAATAGGTCACTGGCCTGGGAGACTTAAGAGGGAGCATGAGTTCATCTGCGTGCCACATTGTTTGTCAATGAGACAGACTATAACTTCCGTGGCACCGTTTTGCCCTATAAAACATTTTGTCTCTTTTTTTGTTGGACAAAAGATGCTGCATCCATCCGAATTCCTCATTGTGCTTTTCCTGGCTTGTGACAGTCAGATCTACATTTATCTTCACCCTAGTTATTGTGGTTTTCTTTATCTTGATTCACTACAACCTTATTCGACAAATTACACACCACATTTTTTCACGGATTGTGTAATTCTATACTGTATTTTATGGGGATGTGTGTATAGTTACAAACACCAATAATGGTAGCAAATGTAATTTGATCTTGCTAGGAAACATGTTGAGGACACTGTTTGTTGCTTACTGCAGTCGTTTTTTCCAGATCAACAGTTGACCAACTTAATTTTACAAGCCCTTAGCTGCCTTTTAAGGGCACATTTCCATGGAATGCATTCTAAAATATAATAATAGCAGAATCTAATACAATGAGCCAAACTTATTAAATAAACCACAAGAAGAGAGAGAGAGATGAGAGAGAGAGAGAGA
>SOMO01000039.1:2201346-2212665 GCA_028128575.1 Paedocypris carbunculus | reverse complement strand
AAAAAAAAAAACAAGACAAACTAAATAACAAATGTGCAAAAACAACAACAGCAACAACAACAACAACAATAAACAAACAGTAAAAACTAGTAAACAAGTAAAACTAGTAACAAGTAAAACAAGCAGGAAAATAACACCTACAGTACTTTTTGCGTGTAACCACAGCGAATTGTCATTATTTATTTAGGATATACCGTACGCACATCAAAAACATAGTTACGCATCTTGAGTGACACACGCAACAAATTAAAAAAAAAAAAAAAACAAGCAAATAAATAATTCACACAGTTGATGAATTGTAGCGAAACTTTGCTGATGTGGCCGTTTAGTTTGAAACTGTTCGCCAACTGACTGATGAACGACGATCCGCTACTGAATGGCGCTGTTAATGGGCGATTGACACGCCATGAAACCAGGCGGCAGTGGAGAGTCGCTGAACACGATGCATTCAAACGCTAATGGCCGAGGGAGTTGCTCTATATCCGGGTCAAGCTAAATGGTAAACCAGAGAGCGTTGGGTTACCAAGGTGTCCACATCGTTTCGTAAGCAAAACAGATCAATATTACAGCGAGATGCAAAGGCCGAATTTCCGCCATCCTCGGCCCGTCATGAGTCCACGGTCTCCCGGCTTCCGCAGCCCGCCTCCTGCTTTCGACAGGCCGGGAAGATTTCCATCACCTCCCTGGGGGTTCTCAACGCCACCGCCTCCGTTTGGACAACGATTCGAGCCGCGTTCTCCAAACACTCCACCGATGGAATTCGGCGGGAACAGGAATGGCGGTGGAAAATACGGCCAGTCGCCGACTCACACGCAGCACCGACCGAACGCGAACACCGGTCCTCGCGGCGCCCCGTACCGACGCTCGCCCTACGACAGCCCCGGAGCACACAACGGATTTCAGGTAGTTCTTTCGATATAAAGTAAAATACGAACTTACAGGAGCTCGATCGAATTCACATAATTCCCGATTTTCTGTTCTGTTTTGTTGTTTGAATTACAAATAAAGTCTTAATAGGGAAACAAATGGCTTCCATGTTGGTTGACTGTGGTGGTGAATTACAGGTTCTGGTTGATTGCTGTTGCTTTAACGTCTTTCTGCATGATGATTCTTTTAAAGGGATCCCCGCGGACATCCACACCGTTTGGGTCAACGCGTGGCAGGGAGAGAGGGACAAATGATATGGATAAATATTACAAACCATCTATGCTCCAAGATCCATGGTCTGGTCTGCAGCCCATCTCAGTCACACAAGTTGAGTCTAAATTCAGCCCCCAACAGACCTCCAGTAGAGGCAGACAGGAAAGGTATTACAAGTAAAAACCCAGATACATTTCGAGGAAATGTAGTGTACATCCTGGAAGGTGAAAGCTACTAAGTAGCGTAGACTTTTTTTTTAATCCAAAAGACATCAACCATCAGCTAAACCTGCCTCTCCTGGACTTTGACTCAAACTCAACAGCACAAAATGTTTTCCAGCAGATTCTTTTAAACATGTTTCTAGCATCAAGAGGAGTCTCCCACACAAGGACGTTTCTCTAGTTTTGTGCAAACTCCAAAGGAGTTGGGACTATAAAAAGTGGCACATCGGCCTTTGTGACGGTAAACGCGTCAACTACCTCATGGCAGCGTGGAACTGAGCTAGTCACTATGCTTTTTGTGAAGTCGAGCAATTACTATTTGTTTTACTATTTAATTTTGTGATTGTTGGGTTTTTATCAGCAACAATTCTTTATTTGCCTGTACATCTTTAGCCCAATAAGACAAAAAACAATTGGACATTAAAATTCTCATTTCTTTTTATTTAGGAAAATACGTCACATTGTTATTCTTAATGTGTGTTTTTGTTTTACTGACTAAACCACACACACACACAATATAAAATTACACACGTACATTTTTTTTTTACTAGCTGCTTTTTGTCACATGTAATCACGTTAGAGCGATGAAAATATTTTTTATTGATGTAAGAGAAACAAGTTCTTACTGATTGGAGTGCAGTGTGCTTAAAATGTTTTAATCATTCGTATATTCAACAAGTTATTTTTAGTGCAACCACCCTTTGTTATTTAAAGGCTTGTTTGTTTACCAGTGTCATTTCCGTTTAAACAGTTGACTTCCATATCAATCGATATGATACCCTTTTCAGTCTCGTTCATCAATCAAAGCTGTCACTGAGGCATCAGCATTTCATCTAACAGCATCATTACCTCATGACATCATAAAGCTTAAAGCTCACTTTGAGGAAAAACAAGGCAAAGACCACACTTTATATTTAGTTATGCATAAAAGTGGTAATGCAAAACAAAATTAGGTTACAATTGGAAAAAGGTAGCATTTAATCAAACAACCCATCACTATTAATTTACACAATATTAAAATTGGTATGTGCTTTTGGTAGAGCATCAGAGTGGTTGATCTATGTTATTTATCCAGTCCTCTTTGTGGGTATTAGATTGTGACCCTTTTAACAATAGCAAACTAAAGTTCACAATGCACATGAATTACACAGTATGACGGTTGACCATTCCATTGCATGAAGCGTGTAAAGGCGCTATTCAGTCTGCGTAACAACATTCCAGCCTGTTTCACAGTACAGGAGAGGCAGGGCGGTCTCATTTGGGGTCTTGCAGACGGGATGTGAAAGCCCTTGTGTTTGTATGCTCATTATGACTATTAGACATAAAACATAATAAAGAAAGGGTTAAAGCTAGAAAATATTTATAATATTTTAACTCCATATTTTAATGATTTTTTTTAATTATAATTTATTGTATTTGATATATAATCATTATTTTTTTTTTTTTTTAACCTGGTAAAGCTATACATCTATATGTACGTATAGCTGTCCATGGCATGATTTGGAACAGCTCCTGTATTAGGTATTTACAGTTTACAGCCTTCAAAGATCCTTCTGACATCTGTTCTCTGATCGAATACTTTGGTAATTCTTCTGATTCTTTGCACTCGATGGGGGAAAAATAGATATGAGGTTTCAGGATGACAAGTACTGAATCCTGATGGATTTGTTTTTTTTTTTCTTTCGATTTAGGCTAACCGAAGTGAGGTTAGTGTCATCATAGTGCTATAAAATGCAACATCGTTCTCTAATTCTCTTTGCCAGACTTTTCCTCTTCTTTTTTCCATTTTTCTCCTTGCCATCTTCCATTTTTCTTGCTCTTATTTCCCGCATGAGGTCAAAAAACACCTATAAAAAAATGAAAAATCTGACCTGAAAGATTTCTTTACTTTCACGTAAATGGCTTTTTTGGTAAAGTTTACCTTATCTACATTGGCTCGCGTTTTGGCGGATGTTTCCACATAGCTGACTGCCCACTGATCCGCTCTGGCCTTGGCCTCTTCCAGCCCAACTTGCCGTCGGTCCTCCAAATCAGACTTATTTCCCACCAGCAGGAACGGGACATTCTCCTCCTCCTTCACTCGAAGGATCTGTTCTCTGTGGTTTAGAGGAACACACTTGAATGAAACCATATGTTCCGTCTGGTTAACATGCTACGTACCTGAAGTCAGCAGTAGCTGCAAACGATTCCGATTCTGTGATGGAGAACACGCAGAGAAATCCCTCCCCGCTGCGGAAGTAGTTATCACGGATGGCGGCATAGTCCTCCTGTCCTGCTGTGTCAAGGATGTCTATCTGCACCTCCTCCCCATCCAGAACCACTTTTTTTCTGTAGCTGTCGGCTTTGGTGGGTTCATAGTCTTCCACAAACTTGAAAAAGATAGAATCGGCTAATTCGATAATTATATTTGATGACTTAGGTTGGACCACACAATATTTTAATTATATATTTTTTATACATTATATATAATTATATTTTAATGACGTAAACGGCTAATAGTTGTGTAACTTGTGATTGTTGAGAGTCTTAATTGTATGCTAAATTACCAAATCGTTCTAAATGGATAAATAGCTGCCATCTCAATTTATTAGTCACTCTATTGCTGCTTTATGAATTGCTTTCATCTACTACACAAAGTTAAAAGTTTGCAAGTCGCTGACTTAGTAGTCACCAGGGACCATATTCAAACTGAGCTCTGCATTTTACCAGCCAGTGAAATGAACACAAGGCTTTTTAAGTTATAATTTATGATTTGTAAAACACCCTACATATGCATTTAGGAAATCCTTTCTATGAAACAACTTGTAACAACATTAACTTTGCCGTTACATTTGTAATTGAAAGAAAAGTCATACCTCATCATACATGAACTGTAATGTTAATGCAGACTTTCCCACGCCGCCACTCCCCACCATTATCACTTTGTGAAGAGCCAAAGCGTTCCTGTTGGCAGCCATTGTTTGCGAAAACTGAGGTTCAGCAAAGTTCAAATTCAGAGGTAGATGTGAAAACCCTAAAGGGATATAGCAAGTGTTCATTTAAAGCACCACATGACACATCACCACATGATATGTGTATGCACATTGACATACAATATATATATAAACGCGCATACATTTTTTTATTTTTACACACAGAGTCAGGCAGACCCCATTTATTTGTACGTGTGTGTATAAAGACTGCTCAATTAGAAAGAAATGTTATTTAGGCACACTCTAGCCTATTGAATACATTCCTGAAGCTATTCTTCCTCATTAAATGTGAAAATATTACTGTCCCGTACTTCATGAAATGGGCCGATCATCCTGAGCGTCTGTTAGCGTGATGGCTACATTTCTTGTGCGATCTCNAAAAATTGAGTTAGCATTGCAAGTATAACGGATTGGCTTTCCTGCTCACTGTGTCGTTTTTTCTACCATAAGTAGATAAATAAGTATTTCTCATACAACAACAATGAGGCTTCTTATATTGGTTGGAACAGGAATGAGTTCCTTCCTGACACTGACATCATCCATCAGGAAACAAACAGCACAACTAAACAGACTCAAATCTCTTTCATCTCTTGTTTTTCTCTATTGAATCTGTCCGAGCACTGAATTACAGTGTGTAATTACACGCTATGTGTGTTTGAAAAGCAAATTCATCTTTACGTTGTACACACTTGCCTCACTATAGTATATTTAGGTTGAGTGTTGTTTACCTCCAGATGTTTACGGAGAGGGTGTGGTTCATTGTAAACATGCTGCTCAGTGAGAAGTCACACTAAAAGCTTGTGTAGCTATAAAAAACTGTGGAAATCGATCGTTGCCGACAATTTGTTGTTCAGTTTGATATGATTTTAAGCAAGATTTAAAACGATAATATGTGAAATACACATTATTTGTGTACGCTTTATACGAAATTAGATAAAATTTAAATGCATGTCTAATATAAAAGTATAGCTCGCGAGTAACGTTTACTTTGAAACATAAACGGAAACCTTTATTTATTACATTTATGACACGTTTTAGTGTGACACCTGTTCGGTTCACACTGCAAAGTGGAGTTGAATTGACTTTGGTGGCCTGAGCTGCTATTGTCGCCAACTCTGTAGTTAAATAATAAACGATACAAACGCGTACATTACAAAGTCTTGAGAGTAAATCGATTTGTTTTTCGTGTCGGGTTGACGCACTTTACAAGACTTCCGCGTTCGGGAATACAGCAGGAATCCGTTTTTAGCACGACACAGCTAACGGGAAAACGCTGTGCTTCGTGTCGGCAACTTTAATAGGAGAAATATTGATTGCAATAACACTCTCGCATTCTGAACGGATCCGCGGTTATAAAATGTAGGTCTGTAAATCGCATACTTACTGAACGAGAAGACGCAGGCGATGGGTGGTTTAGCTTTGCAGCTAAAAGCAGATTTGTTTAGCCTCGGTGCATGACTCGGATCGCCGTCCTGCTGACAGTCTCAGGTTTCTGGCTTTTTCTTCAAAACAGGCCACTTTTCAAGAAGAAAAATATGTATCATACCATAGCTGCACTAACAGAAGCGCAGAGCTCTTTAAACTCTCAAAAATATATTAATACATGTCACTGTATGGACTGGTTGCGAGATTCTTGCAGTTAGATGTTATTCACGGTCTTCTTTTATTTAAAAAAAAAAAAAAAAAANTCAGCACGAAGGCATATTTTCTGTCTCTGTCCTATTTCCTATTGTATATATTTTCTAATAAATTGAAATTGATACACGTATATATTGTTTTACAATCTAAAAAAAAAAAAAAAACCCTAAAAAGCAAAACTAGTAAGATTACTACTACTGTATACTTCTGCTATACAGCTCCAAATTATACACTGTATAGTTTCACAAAAAGTTTAATTAAATTATTATTTATGTAAATTATAATAATTTTGGAAATAAAGAAAAACAACTTTTTGTGTCAAGCCAGTGCCTAGTATCTTTATTTTGTCTTGTTCATTTAACAACTGTTAAACGTCACCTGAAAATGAATACATTTCAAACAATTTCTGGAATAATAGAAACAAAAGTAAAAACATAACAAAAAAAAACCTTTTGACAACACGTTTGCCTTTTGTCATGTCTGCTCTTTTGCTTTGGCAGTCTCTCTTCGCTGTTGGGTTTTTGCAAAATAAAACATTTAATCGTTGCATAAACCTTTAGTATTGATACATTCTAACATCTTGTCTTTTATATTGGTGTTGCTCTCCATTCTTTTCCTTCCGTAAGTGCTCGAGGTTGATGTATAAAAACACTGTAGCGGACTCCCTGGTTAGCAGCGGCACGAACAAATCCGCTGTTTGCAGTCATGGTGACGGCCCGCAGTGTGTCTCCTGTTCCGAAGATCATCAGCGACCTGTGATTCACCTTGGAGCTGGTAACCAAGCGGTTGGTGCGCTCAGAAGGTTGATCAGGGACCACCGAGAGTCTGGCAAGCAGCTCCTCAGCTCTGGCTTTCTCTCCCGGGCCTCCTAATGTTTCCAGAATCACACGGAAATCCTCGACGGCAGACTGACAAGCAAACAGCTCTTTACCCTTCATGAAATCATCCAACCTAGGTAGAACCTTCTCTTGCCGTTCCTGTGCAGCCTGCTCTGTTAACACTACTTCCTTAAATGTGTAGTGACAGTTACCATGGCTGAGAGAGGACACGTAGGTGATAAGAGTCGTGATGTCCAGATTTACGCGGTTGCACACGTCTACTTTCACGTCCGTGGGAAAGGCAAGACTAGCCACAATAGTGTCCCTGTCCACACGAGTGTGCATCAGATCAGCATCATCACTGTCTTCCTCCTCCTCATCATCATCTTCATAATTCTCCAAACACTCCACAAGTTTGTCTTCACCGTCGTCATCCTCCTCTTCGTCATCGTCTCCTCCATTAACGGTATTGACAGCCACAATATCCCCTCTTACTGATATCCCCATCTCTCTAAGCTTGTCGGCAATCGGGCTGGACACACCGTTGTAAAAGGCGAAAATTATGTGAGGGTTGCTGTACTGGACAGGCTGCTGCTTACTAGCCTCCAGAAAGTCTTCTGCTTGCCTAATCACACTTTTGTCTCCATACTGGCCACGGCCTTGCCAGATATTGTGAAGGGCCTCTGCTTTGCGTCCGATGGCTTTCACCCATGTGTGTCCACCATTGGCCACAACGTCGACCACTAATGTCTGCTTCTGCCCATTCGGCCCCTCATAAGCAAACACATGGAGGACACTCAAGACATTCTCCAGACTCTCCGCAGACTCGACAATGGCCTTTAAATGAGTGAGATTGGTGCTCTGCAGATGAGACTCCTTGATCACGACCTTGCCGGCTTCCACTTTCTGCAGAAACTTGAGCTCAGCCCTGAGCTTGCTGCACAGTTTGGCACGGCCCTCCACCTCACGGCCTTGTCCGCAGCAGATTTTGACCACACGTTCCAGAAGTTCTTTGGCTACTCTAATCCTGTCTTGTAGAGTCGGGGAGTTAGCCATTGTCGTTGAGCATCATTTCTATAAAAAAAAAAAAAAAAAAGATGACAGCAAAGATGTGATGCAAATGATTGTCATGACATAAAGTGCCACTTAATTTCATTAAACTTGAAAATCATGAATAATATTAAAAAAAAATGGTCACCACTAGTCACCTACATTTTATTTAACATTAGTAGTAGTAGTATTGACATTATTTTGTAATTTGCATGTGTTTAAACTATACACGCTGATTCATACGTTTAAACTAGACACGCTGATTCATACGTTTAAAAGTGATTTTTATAGAGTAATAAAAGCAAGATATATAACTTTGTTGACGCACGAAGACCCGGAAATATCAGCAAGTTTAAAGTAACTGGCCTAATGATACAAATTACATTTGTCTTGGATAAAAACAGGTAAAAGGAGAAATGTTTATTATAAAAAACAAAGACATACTCACAGTATATGCGGACTCGAGCTTGTTCGGCATTAAGCAGCGCTTTTCAAGTTCGTAGAAGAAAGCGGCGTCTAGTGTGTGTGTTAAAGCAATATCGCCACCTATTTTGGAGTAACAGTATTACAGAAGACATTGGATCCGTTTTTACTGTGAACACTTTTAATACAACAATTTACGTTTTAAATGCGTCTTTATAGCTTTGGCATAATTTTACAATCTCCCAACGTCTGTATCTGTGTGTCAAAACACAACAATTATTTAAAGAACGGTATTAAATGTGTTCTATTAAAGTCTTTTTTAAACACATCACAATTAAACTAAGACAGTACTGTTTGGTTATATATATATTTAAAATAAGCAGTATTTTTAGAATTCTTTGTGCGATTCTTTAGATTTATTTTAGGGTAGGACGTTAAAGGTGTGTGTGTGTGTGTGTGTGTGTGTGTGCGCGTGCGCGCGCGCGCGCGCGCGATTGCGCACGCTCACAGTAACAGATTCAGCTGGAGCGTGTGCGACTGTGCGTGATCCTGACGCAACTAGTATCTGGTTTCCAGTCTCTCCTTTGGATGACTACGCGCTGTCTGGAAAAGCCGAAGTTTTCACAGAAATGATGCAAGACCTGCATTTTATCCGAAACGACACCGTTGTTTGAGCACCTCCTTTAAGTTTTATTCGATTGCGTAATAGTTGCGCTGACATTTACCGTTATCTGCGCTCGTTTGACTGCTTTAAGGCAACGATCAGTGTTAAAAGCGTTCCTTGGAGTTTTTTTTTTTTTTTTTACATCTTTTCTTTTGCCGTGCGTGTTTTACGTGTATGGATACTTTTCTGGAGAATAGACGGTAGATTATGCATTCCACAGGATGGGTGCGAACAATGGGAAACAGAGCGGGAGTGAAGGTGAGTGCCAGAATGAAAACTTTCACAGCCAGACACAATGCTCCGCTTCCACTCTTAAATCTCAGTCTACTGCAGCCATAGTTGTCAACGTCACTGTTCCCCTTTATTCTCCGCGTGGAGAAATATTCTAATATTTAAAGTACATACGTATGTTTTCCTGTCATGATTTAATTTGGTTGCTAAAGTATGGATGACAAAGGTACTGGTTCATTTTCAAAAAGTGTACAATTGTATACCAATGCTTGAAGCCAGTACTTTCCACAAGACTTTTATTCTGCATGTTAGTATCTGTTATAATCTTTTACAATGTCTCAAAATGTTTCATTCCCAAAACTAGTATAAATATGTATTAATGCCTAACTCAATCTCTATAGCATCAATTACTTGCAACGTCTCTAACATGCGTGTGGTGTGATGTGCTGTGCATAAAGGCTCAAAGGCAACTTCTTGGCTGTGGGATTTTTGTTTTAAAAAAAAAAAACAAAAAACTTATCTCGAGATTACCCAGTGATTAGAGGTCAGGATAGAAATTCTGAGGTTCCTAATGACTTCAAGTGAGTGCTTGACTGCTATAGAGGTTTGTGGTCTTTTAAAGCTCACCAGATTTCTTTGAAAGGTCAAGGTTTGGCCCTCACGACTGGCACGCAGTGAGAAAACCAATAACTTCCCACATGCAATTCAGAAAGCCACCTACTTGTGTAAATCATATATCACATTTAAGCATAAACTGTTGAAGTAAAATATAGTTTAGAGGCCAAACGTGTGGGTAGAAACTGTTAACTCCAGCTTTTCTGCACAGGTTTGAACTGTTTATGTTTTTGAGGGCTCATAAATATATTCTTTAAGAAGTGTCTTCCAAAGGAAATAGTAAAAAATATTTTTTCGAACTCAATTTAGAATCAGGATGTCCTGTGTCTATTCTGGTGCAAATCAAAATAGTTTTCACACAATAACATAAAGGACACCATTTACTCCAAAGGGTTTAGGAATGGCAGACGTAAACATTATTATTATCATTATTATTGGCTGCTAACTCCACTGCAGGAAGAAAAATTTTGTTCGATTTCAATAAGAAGTTTGACAAAAATTTGAGGCATCATTAACGTTTATTTGTTAGAGTTCGTAGGCTCTCCATTTTGATTTAGCGTCATAAATCATGTTAATTTTGTTACACTGGACCAGTTCATGTTCCACAACCTGTGGAATTTTGTAAATGTGATATTTCTTCGCTCAATTAATCTCATCAGCAGCGAAGCACATTCTTCAGCGACAATGAACAATAAACAATGCCAGTGACGCAATCACACGTCCCACTTAGGCTTCGTGTCTGAGCACACTCGACTTTGTCTTGTCCACTCCATCAATAAAAACCCGGCTGCGATTCGTGCGGTGATATCACTGATAGAGCATTTAGTGAAACAGATTTGTTTACAGAATGAACACTTTTCTAGCTCAGCCGTGGACGTTCGGTGTCAGGCCATTTATGGTCAAATCAAAGCTGATGTGAAATCTGGTTGTGTTTCCTGGTCCAGAGCCTGTAAACATACCTCGTGTGTGACCTGATACTCTGGCTGTTGACATAGAAGTGTTTTGGAAAGGTTTGCACAGATGCAAGGTTTTTAGATTTATTGCTATGTGAAAAAGAAACGCGCTTTTGAATGGGCTTTGGAATCCTTGGAGCTATGTTTTAAATGTGGATAAATCTTGGCTTGATCTTCCTGGTTGTTTCATTATGAAGTGAAAAAAATCGAACTAACAAAAGCAACAAACATCTCTCCCAATCCCATTCCACTCACCAGAATGTTATTTTTAAGTTCGCCAGCATTACTGGTCTGTCTTAAGATCAAATTTAGTGCTGCTCATTCAATGGATTTAAATTAAATTGAGCTCAGGAGGATTCTTGTGTGTGGCACTGTAGGTCTCAGTGTGATTTGTACTGAGCTGTTCTGCTTACTCCTGGTGCTGACCATCGGGGAGTATATATCTGTGGGAGGTATCTGGTTTGTTTTTCTAAGTTTGTGATGGACAGAAACAGAATGCTTGGAATTTATTTTGCAATTATTCAATGCTTTGCAGTTTGTTTGTTTTTCCAAAGCAAAAGAGCACATCAGCTTATTGCAGAATTAAAATAAATG
>SOMO01000039.1:2178949-2200808 GCA_028128575.1 Paedocypris carbunculus | reverse complement strand
TGTTATTTTGTTACATCACTCCAATAAAAGTCATTGATCACAAGCTTCTGAAGGATTACTTTTTTCACCATTACTAGTTACTACACGATACTAGTCATCATATTTTCCACTCTGAAACATGTTAATGATTAGTAATGGTAGCACACATATGTGTATTTTCTTGAGTTGTTACTTTTCGTAACTCTAGTATCTATACTTGAGTAATGAATTTGACTACTTTTGACAGCACGGCTTTTAGCCTGTGCATTGCTTAGATGTTGACTGGTTTGTTTCCAGTTCACATGGCTGCATTTTAGCATTTATACACGCACAAACGGCAGAAAGTAAACCAACAATCTGTTGAATGTGGTCTTGGGTGGGAATCTGAAGTGGACATGGAGGATGCGGATAGTGTGTGCAGTGAGGGCATCCTTAGAGTCAGCTTGTGGCTCCTGTGGTCCTGGCCTACAGGATATATAACTTAGCTGTCGGAGAGAACTGATCTTCTCTCTCCACAGTAATGTCAGATGGTACTTCCAACAATTGCTTTGTGGCTTTGATTCAAACCAGCTCTGCCTCACAACTGAAAGAAAGAAGTCCTCACGTGTCTCTTTTAGCGCCATCTCGACTTCTGAGATGTTATGCATCATCCTTGACTGTAATTACAGTGAGACTCTTTTACTCTAATTTGAATGATTTTGCTATGACAAGAACTGCATTGTTTCTATTTTTCCAAAGCCTTTTGTACCCATAATCCATTATTCACGCAAGAGTCCAATTCCAAACTTGGATCATTGAAGAATTTGGAACATGACATGTTAAACCCCTTATTCGACCATTTTAGCATCCTGATCCCTCTGACCAAGAGGAAAAGATGCCTATGAAAAGCCCAGTGTAGACAATTGGTTGTTTATTGGGTTTAGAGTGTCATTTTTGTTATTTTAAAGATATATACAGTCTAAACAAAAACATAAATACATTTAATGTTATGGTCAGCTCCACATCATTTGTCACTTCTGGATGGAAGAGCAGAGCCAATCATTTGCTCCACTGTGAGTCATTGTAAAATGCATACATCAGTTCCAGTGCTGAAGTTGCCATGAGGTTGTTTGAATAGAAGTGGGCAGAGCAACCTTGCAGCTGCCAGATAGTATTGTTCTGAGAGAGGAGACTTTCCAACCAGCACTTCCTTGTTGATAACCCCAAAGACTTTGAATTCTGTCGCCTGGACTACTTATTGTGTATATCATCTTGAGATTCTCAATTCTGATTTTTTCTTATTAAAGCAATTTTTTTAAACCATTGTCTTTACACTTGTGTCTTTTGCATGTTATGCATCTATCGTATTTTATTGAATGTTTGACCTCTGTATCAAACTGGAAATCAATGTCTTGGGCTGTTCCTTTGCCTTCTTTACAGCACATTCCCAGTATGATTAACATTTTTATAGAGAGCAGTTTAGTTTACATATTGAATTAGCATTTTCCTTGACTGGAATGTTGCACTTTGACCTACATTACTGAAACAAAGATGCTTGTGCGCTGTAAGAAATGTTGCACAAAGCTCTAATATAAGTTGGCCTAATTCAATATCAATAACTAAAAACCAGAGAGCGAAGTAGTTCAAAATTCGTGTTTTCCTTATTTAATAATACATTTTAACACCTCAATGTTTCAAAATGGCAGAATAAAATGGATAAAAAACTACAAAAAGTCAGTCAGTCTCTGTAAAACATAAATGTGCAAAAAAGTGCAACCTCTAATTCACGTTTATGTGATTTATCTCATAAATAGCATCCAGTACCTTCAGCACCCTGTAGGTGGCTCATCCGCTCAATAAATTAACCGTGGTAGAAAAAGATGCTGACTTGTTGCGCACAATCACAATGTAACGAGCAACAGTAAGTGTCCAATCAAAGTAGTGGAGTAAAAGTTCATTTACTCAAGTACTTTACACCACTGCTATAAACCAACAAGCTACTGAAATACAATGGCAGAAGTGGATGACATTGAACAGACTTCATGAGACTTTCCACTGAAACTAGATTGTTAATCTGTGCTGACCTTCAACATGCTTTGTTTTTGAGATAAAATCGTACTTTGGGGATCGTACTTTAGGGGAAATCGTACTTTAGGGGAGTTGTGGTCCAGTGGTAGGAGACATGGACTCGTGTCCGAGAGGTTGCAGGTTTGAATCCCTTCTACCACTTGTTCTGCTCTACCACTTGTTCTGCAACAAAGTGTCCTTGGGCGAGACACTGAACCCCACTTGCCCCCCGGGCGCCACGGCTTAGGCTGCCCACTGCTCCGGGTTGTGTGTGTTCACTTCACTGTGTGTGTGCACTTTCACGGATGGGTTAAATGCAGAGCACCAATTCAGTATGGTCCCTAGTGGCCATATTGCCGTCACCTAACTTTCCTTTTTCTTTCCTTTGTCTTATATACATGGTGAACCCATTGTGTATAGTTTCTGAGAAACTGTAAATATGTCAAACACTAGTAAAACTAATAGGGCACATATAACATCAGCGTTGCAAAAACAAGCACACAATACAAAATAATGAACATTGATTAATCTATTGTTCACATTCACAAAAAAGCAGATTGATTTTTATCAGATGTAATTAGCCTAGCAAGCTTTAGTTACCCTGCTGGAAGTAATCATTAGCTGCTTGCTAGCTACATCTTTAAGAAACATATGTTGTCTTTTTTTACTCCATGAGCTGCAAACAAGCATTTTTGAAAAAGACACAAAGAGCTTTGAAAAAAGCCAGAGTATTTCTAGGTGAACTTCGATGATGCTCATGATCTGGCTAGTAGGCTATGCTAATTAACCAGAAGTTTGCTTTGATTTTAGATACATTAAAAAGAACCTTGTTGTTTTTACTTTTGAAGTTCCACTGTAGAATTCTTTTAAACAATCTTTTATTTTTAGCTGTAGCTTGTGGGCTTTTTCCCTTTTCTTTTGTTCACCTCTCAGCATTTAACTGATGAATTGAACTGTTAAACTATGATACGTTTTTTTCTTGTGCTAGTTTTCCACTTTAGACCTTAGGTTTTATATTTTTTCTAAAACGTACTTTTAAATATTCTGTATAAAAGTCTGAAGGCAGAACTGTGCGTCAGGACAATGGAATTTTGTGGATGTGAAGGAGCGCAGACTGACTCCAGAGGAGCTGTTTTTATTAGATATGAATATTTCTGTACAGTTGTAGATTGGATAGCATAACACATTTTATTAGCATTATTTTCATATGTCAGTGTAAACAGATGAAGAAACTCACAAATGGCCAATGATATTTTTAGCAGTGGATTCCACTGTTCAGCCTTTATTACTGAATTGCATTTGTTTTTTCATTTAAAATAAAGATTGTTACAGTGCTTTGGCTTTCGTGTAGTTTATTGTTTTTTGTAATTTATTTTTGTAATTTTGATTTTGTATTTGTAAAACTATTTAATGCTGGGAATAATCTTCCAGACAAGAAATAAAAACGATGCCTACTTCAGCGATTCCTAAACTCTTTGGGGTACAGTGAAGTTCTGAATTCTCCATACGTGTCTATAATATAATCTTCCTTTGGATGCCTTCACGTATTACTGGGTGCACAGTTTTCATTACAACAAATATTTCTGTGCAAGTTAAATTGGCTGTTTTCTTTCTGGCCTTTGAACCCGCATGAGAATGACCACTTTACTGTATTTCCTGTTTTTCTGTTCTTTGATATTTGTAATTGTATTTAAACCTTTTATTGGTTTCTTTTCTTTCGATTGTTGGACACTTTGTTTTTTTTGTGCATTATAAATGAAGTTGACTTGACATGGCTTACTAATTTCAGTTTTATCGGTGCCCAAACTCAACTCAACAATTGAATTTTATATTGAACAAGTGGGTTTAATGTGAGACAGATTAACTGTGTTGTGGTCTGTGCAATGAAACACAATGTTGTTTAAATGGCCTCATGATGACAACCCAGTTCTTGGCTTGCGGACAGCAATCTGTAACAGAGCAGTTTATGTTGCTGTAGAGAGTGTAGTTCCTTGCCGTCTCTTTTTCATGCAGAAATTGGATCTGAAGTGTTTGGAGCTTCCTTGAGAGCAAGAACTCTGGGTTGAGCTGAAGTTCACTTTGTGTACAGCATATCTCACAAACTGCCATTGCGGGAAGCTTTATTCATCGTTTTAATGTTTATCTGTCTGGTCGAGGCATTTAAAAAAGAATAAAATGTGTTTGCGTGTCTTTCACGTTATGTTCGAAACTCTATTTAGTACACTTTAGGACAGAAGCAAGATGTGAAGCACAAGACTGATAGTGACATGTTTTCATTTAGCATTCCTTGTCAAGAAGGTTTCCAGCGCTCCCTTCCAGTTTACACGGCTAGTCCAGGAATAGACGGGAAATGTAATGGAATTCACGTGTGAATTTATTGGTCAAACACATTGAAAGCCAAGCAATGAGCGTTTATATAATGTTAATCGAGTGTATCTGTCATAATACGCTGCTGTTGTGTTAATTTAATCAGATGTGATGTGTTTCCTGTGCCCGAGAGTTGAATAGTCGACTGTGTGTGTGACCGTAAGACGTCAGGTCAAGCTATGATTTCTTATCTGCACTTGAGCAGAGCAGTTGGCTTACTACTCACAGGCTCCAGTGTAGGTTTTATTAACTGCGCTTCACTGATGGCAAGATCCACATGACACAAAGTGGGTGTTGGAGAGTGGAAATTTGTAAAGACCTATAGTACATACATTTTGTGTTTGTAGTGTCACACTCCAATATATAAATGTATGTGTTTTTTTTTTGTCTTTATGTAGCTTAATGTAGGTGTATACATACATAGAGACATACCTAGAGTGATCAAGTGGATTCTCTGTCTGTTAAAACATGAATTATTTGATCCTGAAGTGCTGAAAACTACTTGCCAGAGAAGGACAATTATTTTTGAAAGAAATATCCCACAGGTGCCAGGCTTTCTGCCTGTTTAACAGTATATCTGGAACGCATTTGGACCAGTGTTCTGTTTTGGTCTCCAGATGCTTCCAGGGTGTTACTAGAGTGTCATGACAAATCTTTCTGGAAGCAGGTTAGAAAGATTGAACACAGAAAAAGTGAAAGCGGCCCAGAGATGTTGTGTAGGTGCAGTGTCTTGAACTGTTTCTGTACGACTGAAGAAGATCATCAGCAGAATGACTTCCAGAAATTACACTCAAAGTTAGTGGAGATTTGGCAGCGTGTAAAGACTGCCATACTAAACCACACTGTTCTTTCCACATAGATTTGATTTTTGAGAGCTCTTGTGAGGCTTGGTTGAAATGATGGAGAAGATTTTGAAAATTTAAATTTTAAGAGACTTAAAATTGTTCTCTGAGGCATTGATGTAATAAATTAATGAAATTAATAAATTAAGACTTGGTGTGATAATGGTGGTCCACTGGTTCTGCATCGAAGCTCCGGGTTGTCTGTGTTCACTTCACTGTGTTTGTGTGCACTTTCACGGATGGGTTAAATGCAGAGCACCAATTCAGTATGGTCCCTAGTGGCCATATTGCCATCACCTCACTTTCCTTAAAACAAAATAATGTGATTTAATTATTTTTAAAACATAGTAAAAGCAGTTAGCAAAACAATTACTTTTACATTGCAGTGGTGTAAAGTAGATTCAGATTCATATTCAGAAAGATTCAGATTTAAAGACTCAAATGCTTTATTGCCATGTCCTATAGAGAGCACTTTACAGAACTTGGAATTTTTCTTGGTGTTGGCAGGTGGTGAACATACATCACAACATACATACAAATACACATACAAACACAACAGTTGACCAAACATAACCGTGACAAGCCTTGTAGTGCACATCTGGAATAAGTTATATAAATTATATAAATAAGCGACGACCTTGGGGATCAAACCCACAACTGTAAAGTACTTGAGTAAATGTATTTTGTTACTTACGTTGCTACTTGGTAAATGGTAATAAGAAAGCAATGCTTTTTCATGTTATAGCAAGGCATCCCTCTGGTATAGCCCGTATGTAGACAGCCTGGTCTTCAATCGCTCATGGCAGATCTCGCCTTGCGAAAACATAATAACACGGGAGATAAAGCAGCAGCATGTTGGTGTGTATACAGTACTTTGTATGACGATCAAGAAACAAGACTGCTTCAAGAAAAAATCTGTTAAAAATTCAGAGACATTTTTTCTGGTGGTTGTTTCCTGTAATGAGGAACAGGAAGTCAGTAGGCAGTTATTTCCATTGTGCCCCACTGTTGAGGTCACTGTTTCCTCCCTGAAGGCCAGAGGCTGTTCAAAGACCTTTGATCATTTTTAAATACAATTAGGCATATACTTTGTTTTTTATGATTTTGTGGACTTTGTGGTTGATTAATTTCATATTTTTATAAAAATGTTTCTTAAACAACAAAGAGTGCAAAATGAACTGAAGTGGGGTAGATTGGCCTGTTTTTTATTTCAAATGGTTTGTAGATAATTGTTAATAAAATAGTTTCCACTAACAAACTCATATTGTCTTTTGACGTATGATGCAAATTCTGATTAAATTGAATGATAGTTATAATGCTTGAGTTCAGTGAGACATTGTGTCGCCTCTTCTGATAAGGCTGGTTTGTGTTTAAACATCAGCCGAGTGTTCTGGAAACTTCTTGGTCTTCAGTGTGCAGAGCTCTCTGTGCGATGACTTGAAATTCCGTTGGAAACAAATTAAATCAGATTTATTATACTTTTGAGTTTCATTTTAGCCACATCCACTCTAAATTTCACAATTTGGTTCATAAATCAGTTTGAAAATGTTCCTGGTCGTATTTTCATCAGCTTGACAATGCATGTGTTGAGATGAAAATCACATCTGTTCACTCTCCTGTTCTCATAAAAACATTAAATGTTCGAATTTATCTTTGTATTATTTTAAACTGAACTAACCTCTGAATAACTTACTGTGTAATTAGAAAGGTAGAAAAATTAAACTCATTTGAGGTTAGATGGTGTGTTTGTGCTTTTGTTTTTGACAATAAATCCTACTCAAACACACACACACACACACACACACACACACACACACACACACACACACACACACACACACACACGCACGCACGCACGCACGCACGCACGCACGCACACACGCGCGCGCGCGCGCGCGCGCGCACACACACACACATTTATATATGCCATTTTATAATAATCGATGCACACTTTACTATAAACTGGATGATATGTTTAGGTTGGAAGTTTCAGATCAGTACAAAGAAAAATTAAAGCTGAAAATGTATTTAATAAAAATAAATGTAGGAAAAAATAATTTGGAAAACATTAATTTATATAGGGTCTGCGTGCCGTGTGTGTATGGAGGGTGTGGGTCTATTTAATTTAAGTTTTGAGTCCAAAAATATGATTTCCCTAAACTCTGGGATTATCTGTTTTGATTCAAGACTAATTCAGAGCAGCACGAATCTGGCAATAATGAGCTTTGAGGGCCAAGTGGCTTAGCTGGACTTGAATGCAGCGAAGAGGGGGCATTCAGTTTAAATATGGCATCAGATTGGCTCTACATAGTGAGATTGGGCTGCTTATCGCACCAGCCAATCAAAACCGTGAATAAATTGTATTTGACTTTTGCCTTGAGTTGGGCTAATCTAATAATCCTTTGTTAATCCACAGCATGTTATATTGTCTTGGAATTGTCGTACAATTTCCAGAATTTAATTTTGTCCAGACGTCATGTAGAAAAGTGTGTGCAAGCTGAGTGTACATGTGGTTAGTTTGGGTAAAGGGGCCCAGACTAGGATGAGGGTGATCAGGCTTCAGACTGTTTCTCCAGATCCCCTCTGGTTTTTGCATCACCAGCCAGGCGCTCCACCGTGGGGAGGGGAGAGACGAGAACAGGCTGGTTAGGAACATGTAACGCTTTCCCTTCGCCTCCTTTACTGTGGCAAACCCATGGCTTGAACACCAGATGTTTGAATATTTCCTCTATGATGTTCTTGATTAAATCAGATGAATCCTGTGCCCATAAGGATGAATATTTCTACAACAATATTTATGGAGACATGGTAACTTCACTTCTTTTTAATATGAAAATGAGGGAGTGGAAACATCAAAGAAATATGGTGGTTTCACGACTCTGCGTACTGTTATGAATAAATCTGGGGGATAAAATATACAAACAAAAAGTAAATTGTGTGTGCATGCACTCTTTCTTCTGGTTATCTGACCCGATTCTGAAATGATTCAAATTAAGCTGATTATTATTGTTAAAACTGCGTTTGTAAGGTCACTAATGTAATTTTTGATCTTGGATTCTAAATTAGGCGGTACATTTCTGATTTGAAATGTACGTATTATTTTTTTTCTTTTTTTTTTTTTACTTTTGAGTAATTAGTGTAATAACTGACAAGTGAACTGAAAGGAAAAGTGTCCATTCCATGTATTAAACGATTAAATTAAACGTCAGAAAACTAATTTTTTAAACTACTTTTTAATATCTAAAGTGTTGACTTTATATCCCACAGTAGTGAAGGAATCATGTAGTCACACTTTTTCTTTCAGTACTTTTATCTTGGAGCCAAAATCATTGTAGACAAAATATGAGCTAGTAATGGGGCTTTTGAGCTAAAACATTGATCTTTGATCTGAATCCCTTTATAAAGATGCACAAAAATAAAACTGCAGCAATCCTCTGTACTAATGTCTTGTTACACAATGTTATTTCACATCCTTAATATGCTACTTCCCTAGTTGGTATCAGAATAAAAGACGTCTTGCTAAGTAACTGAATGATCCGTCCATGTGTGCGCCGGTAATGTATCAGTGCAGCTGCCTTTGGAGGCACGTATGTTGCGGAGCCAAAGAATCTTGCATGAGAAGCCGAGAAGGCATTTTAATCAAAACAAGATGCCCGGTGGAAGCTGGATGGGGCACAGCTGAGACGTTTGCAGGACCAGCGTCTGTCAGGAGCTGTGGTTAAACTGACAGATGAGCCAAGTGCTGCGAGTGCCAGGTCTGTCAACGGCCTCCGATAGAGCAGTGCTACTTTAATCCTGCTCCTGCAGATGGAAAGATCCATCTCTGCTGTCATGTAGCCTCCTGGCTGTTAATGCACCACTCGGAGAATTAGCTTAATAGTTTGACACCTATAAAAACAAGTTGGCAGCTCCAGTCTCTGGACTCCAAACACCAGAAAGTTACAAGTTCTCTTGGTTGTGAGATCAGATTACTGTCTGCTGCCCGGGGTCAGGCAGGGTCGGCGGAAGAAACGTGTGTCTGAAGATCACACTCCACTGTATCAACCAATAAACGCTAGAGGATGGTGGATCTGATCTCTAAAACTTTATTACAAACAAAGTATCTGAGTGGGGGAGAGTTACTATTTTATATGATTATACCTTGAGCATTTGCGGGTTATGTTCCGGAACCGTCACGGATCAAGAGGAATCGCAGATGTTTGGTAAGCCACTAAAAATATGCTTTCAAAAAATAACTCTCTAGAGTTTAAAATAAAAAATGACTAAAAGGAAGCCCACCACACTTTACTTACACTTAAAGGTTAACTTAATACATTAGACATAGAGAGAAAAATGGCTGACTTATAATAAGTAAATGCACAAAAAATGTTTTGCTTGCCAAACTAGCCCGAAACTATAACAGAGAAGCATTTATTGCACTGTATGTTCTTTCTTCTGTATTACTATCTAATTCTATCTGGATTAAATAATGTAATTAGGCATTAAACAATTGATATTATGAAATACCGAATGTAAGTAATGTAATGCAATTTCTATCTAACACTAGCTGTATTATTTCCTTTAGTAAAACACTTCTTTCATGTCGAATTGTTGCTCTATTCCACCATCTTGTCTGAGCACAGGGAACTGTGGGTAATGTAGTGCAGCATCAAAATCATACAGTAATATTCAGACAAACTAGATGCTTTGGAGATTTTTTTCTAACCTGCATGAGCGACAACGTCAGTTTAATTCGTCACTTGTTGATTAGTGTTTAACTAATATCAAACACTCAGCAAATTAGCTATTGTTCAAAAGCAAAGTTCATAAATTCTGTAATTATCAATTGCTGAGAGTCAAAACTCACAAATAAAGCAAACTACATCCATGAAGACTCTATCCCAGGCTAGTAGTTTAACTTTTTTATTTTTTTTATTTTTTTTTTTTCAAATTTGGCCCTGCTAGTAGTATTAATAATTAAGCTGGTCTCTAGGGACCCCAAAGATTGTGAGTCTTTAAAATTGTCCCGACTTCCTCCCCTTATCGTCACCCGTGCTCCATCCAACATAAAATACCGCTGCTAATGTTAGCATGACCTCTACCACAGTACTGCTTAAGGTCAACATCATTGACAGATGAATTAGACAATCCAGTAGAAATAAACTGGGGTTGAAAAAGCAAAAGCATGTGAGGCAAACATCTGCATGAACGATTCAATTTTCTAAAGACTCCTCAAAAAAGTCTTGCTATCACGTAAATGTTTGGACCGCTACATTAAGAACAATACAAAAAAAAGAAACAGTTTACTGTGTAGCGTGTGTGTTCTTTAATGTTGCTTTTTCGTTAAATTGAACTAATGACTTATCACTAGTCTATTTGTAGACCAACCAGAAAATCTAAGTAACAGAAGTAGTATTCAGTTAGGTGTTGTGAAAGGTCTTTAGACTGAGATATTCGCATTGCTTGTAAACTGAGCTGCGTGTTGGGGCTAATCAGGCTCTCTTCACGTGTTCAGCCGTACGGTGGCCTTTTTTGGAAGTAGAAGGACAAAGAGAAAAGGAGTTGAGTTTCAACGTAACATCAATTTGATGGATTATATACCAACCTATTTGGAACGTTGACTGATGTGGTGTTTGCTATTTTGCAAACTGCACTATGCATTACTGGTGAGCTGAAGTAGAAGTCTTGGTGATTCCCCTGGTAATGGCTTGTGTGGAGCTCTACAGTCATCTGTGTATGTGTAAACAACACGAGTGAGTGGCTCCGACCCCCATTTCACCCTCGCTCCAGACCCTTTGGAGTCTGCTCAGCACACGGAGGTTGGCTTTAATTCCATTTAATTTTTGTCCTTCAAAAGGTAGAAGATTTCAGCCGAGATTGTGTCTAAAAGAGTCTTTTAGATAAACCCCAATCCGCAAAAGGCATATTTGTGAGCAATTACCCCTGGAACACTCCTGAGATGAAACGGAGCTTTTGTTTTCAAATTTGTTACTGATACGCCTTAGTGACTCTCTTTGCATTTTTCCACTTGGTGTTTTTTAAAATGTGTTGACCTTTGAGAGAATACTGCGTTTTAATGGGATCTGACTTGAACTGTTCAGGAGAGTCGTAGCTACAGTATATTGCACGAGTATGTTCCTGGATTCACAAATTCACCAAATTGTCCCTGGAACATAACTAATATTCATTCACAACTTTTATTTAAATATTCACAAACAATTGCCAGAACATAAGCCAAAAATAGTGAGATGTGGATGAAACATTTAACAATAGCGAAATGCAATTAATCGCTATTAATTACTAAGTATTCATTAGTTATTATTATTATTAGTTAAGTTTTCAAGTACATAGACTTGAGAAAATTGTGTTGTTTACAACCAAGCAACATTTATGTATCTATAACTAAGTAACACTAATGTTATCTGTTTATTACTAAGTAACATTTTTGTATCTGTAACTGAGTTTTTTCTCCAATTCAAGTTCACCTGAAACGCATGCTTTCGTACTGTGGAAGGAAACCCAGAGGAAACCAATGCAAGCACAAGGAGAGAACATGCAAACTTCACATTAATCCCGTCCGGACCTCAAACTCTCACCTCAGGTCTCGAATCGGTTCTTCTTGCTACGCTTTGCACCATTGTTTCAATCAAAGTAACAGTTATTTATGTGTACTTTCACTCAAGACTAAATTTTGTATCGTTAGACCCTTCTCAGAGAAGCATCAAGCTTGACATTGCTCAGATAGGGTGAGTGGCAGGATGCTGAAGAGTGATGAATATGTGTTGGAAAGCTCACTGGAGACTTCCCTTAAGTTGACTGCAGGGTGAAGCGGCATTCCACACATTCTGATCTCAGCGATCTGCCATTCTGGTTCTGCGTATGAAGACCTTTACCTACACTTATCTTAGTGCAGAGACTGAGCGTAATCTGACACAGAACATGTGTTCTTGATTTTTGTAAATCAATAGCATGTTTTACAACAATATTGTAGCTGAGTAATTCATTGCGTAAACATTGCCTTTGGAAATGTCAGAGATTTAGTGTCTTCGAAGTAATTCAGCATCTAAGTGTAGACATTTAGCAAACTCTTGTATTCACCAAGACAGGAATTCCATTGCAGTTCAACATTCAAACAACTTCACCATTTTTTTAGAAGACAACAAATAATCTTTTGAATACTGAACTACCGAATGAGCTATTAGAAGGTTTTATTGATGAGATACACATTACGACTCTGCTGGAAGGTCTGATTGGCGCAGAAATGTTTTATGTTTTAAAAACTGTAGTTTTTAATTATCACATTCTTTTATTATTGATATAGATACTACATATATTAATACTGAACGAATTTTGTTTTAATCAAACAGAGAACCCAAGGTCTTATATTGGTTGAACATGCATTGTCAACATCAGGGCGAGCTACTGATGAGATGACTAAAGCCCTAAATTTTTTTTTCTTCATAAAAACATACTTCCTGTCTTGCTGAAAAAAACTTCTGAAAGCCACATTTGGACAAATGAAAAAGTTGACCTTGGGACCAAATCCAATTAGACATTTATTTCTTTTAATTAAAACAATAAAGCTTCTCAAATTTGGTATGGAGTTGCCAAAATTTGTATTTAATTTGTATTAATCGGGAAAAAGTAAGCACATTTAAAGCAAAAATTACTGCTGGGATTATAATTAAAATTTGTCTTTTTAAAGACAATATCAAGAACATTTTTTGTAATGCTTGAACCCGGAAGGATATTTGGGAGCAACACGCAGAGAAGTGTCTCTGGTTGAGGTTTTACAGATCAACCATTGATTTCAAACTAATGGAGGATTAGTAGATATTTAATCCTCTGCTTAGCAGCTTGACACACTTCAGTATCAGCGCCACTGTTCTCGGTTCCTCGGGGAGAGACGCTTTAAGCTGTTAAATCCCATTGTGAGTAATGCATTGTGAAACAGATGCTGGCAATTTGATTAAAGTTACCCTGCTGTTTTCCTGTTTGCTCAATCTGTCAAATGGAGAAAATTATATTTGATTGATTGATTAATTCTTTATCTTTTCAAGCAAAACTGTGCTCAATTTTAGCAGGTAGAAATTTGATTTAATCTTTGACTGACAAACATTTTAGATGATTTTTAATGTTTTGCAGTCGAGATTTGACGGATGGATGGATAGATTGGTGAATGAATTGGTGAGTGAATAGTAGACAGGTATTTGAGTTGGGGTTAGACGGGAGTGAGTGTTTAGACAGGTGGATTAATGGGTGGTTGGTTGGCTGGTTGGTTCGTTTGTTGGTTGGGTGGATGTCTAGGTGAATGGTGAACAATGAATGGATGGATTGACGAACAAACAACTTCACTGACACTTGACCAGTGGATGGTTTATAATGCAAAGGTCTTAAGTAACAATACATATTTTTAATCCCTCGGGACTTGGTTGGCTTGTGTAGTGTTGGACTGGTTTTTAGTTTTTAGTCTGGCCACACATCAGATGCCCAGATGGTAATTTGGCTAATTGGTGCTCTAATGACTGTGGTTTAGCTGGATTTTGCAGTAGGATTTAGGTTTCATAAAGTCATCAGTATTAACCCTTTATAATGGTAGTTGTTAAATCAATAGTGGAATTTGTTTCATCTGAGCCAAAATGTGGGTATTTTTCTATTAACTGGTTTTGGCTGGTTGACTAATTTGATTTAAAATTTGCCAGACATCACACTCTTAACCAAAAAAACATAAATCTACCAATTTTGCATGTGCTTTTGTTCCCCACACACAATTAAACACACATACACAGACACACAAACACCCACACACGCATATGCACACACACACACACACACACACACACACACANAAATTAAATATAGATTTTAAATGTCACAAACAACTCTAGATTTTAATGTCACAAACAAAAAAGATGACATTTTCAATTCCTCAATCATGGAATCATATTTCACTGATATTTGATGTACATTTGATTTAAAGCAGTGTGCTTTAAATCAAATGAAATGATTTAAGGTAAATAAAGATGCTTTATTTATCTTAATGCAGCTCACTGTGGAACAGCAGGAGACAGAAACATCTGTCAAATGAAACAATGGGGTCATCATTGTGGGGACCATAATTTAATGGAAATAGCAGACTTATGGCTTGAGTTGTTCCGAACAATACATTTTGGCAGTTGGGCAGCGCTCGGTTTAATCAGATGGAATAAAATGGCTTGCAAACCCTGATTCTCATCCAATCACGCAACAGCGGAAGAAGGCCTGTTACCTTATAGCTGAGGTTTCTGTGATCCGGCAGTGAAGAAACTCACAGGAGGTTTGTCTGTGAATATGGTTTTTGCAGACTGCGTGTACGTGTAAAGATCTCAACAGCACAAGCCAGAGACTCACATTTCCTAAAGCTATGAAACACTTTATATCACAGCCATCAAGCCAAGCACGTCACTCGTGTAGAAAGACCAGCACATTAACTGGTGGAAATGAGTTGTAAAAGATGAGATTTGCTTACATCATTTCAACAACGTGTCCGTGTTATGTAAAAGCTCCATATAGTTGTGTGTGTTCTTTTTTGCCTGCTCTTCATGGTTGTTTTTCATCTCCGCTCTTCCCCAGATTCTGATCTTAGCATGCGGACAGTCAGCACACCAAGTCCAGCTTTGATTTTACCGCCTCGTTCTTCTTCTGCGCTGCATAATGGTTCCTCTACATCCTCTTCGACTTTTGGCACAGAAACTATTGCAATGGTGCACAGACCCCCAGCCTCCCTCACCCACCCGCAAAGGGGTTTGCGACAACCAAAGGAGCAACAAGGCGCCCCCATTGACATCCTGCCTGACCATGCCTTTCTCCAGATCTTCACCCACCTACCAACTAACCAACTGTGCCGGTGCGCCCGCGTGTGCCGCCGATGGTACAACTTGGCTTGGGACCCTCGCTTGTGGAGGACTGTTTGTTTGACGGGAGATGTGCTGCATGTGGATCGAGCTCTTCGGGTTCTCACTCGTAGACTGTGCCAAGACACTCCCAATGTCTGTCTCACTTTGGAGATGGTTGTGGTGAGTGGCTGTCGGAGGCTGACGGATCGGGGACTGTACACTGTGGCACAGTGCTGCCCGGAACTCCGTCGCTTGGAAGTAGCTGGCTGCTACAATGTATCTAATGAGGCCGTGTTTGAAGTTGTGTCCCGCTGCCCCAATCTGGAACATCTGGATGTCTCAGGTATTATATTTTATTTTATAATATTTTATACAATATTTTATTTTATTATACAGTAATATATATTATGTTCTATTTTTATATACAGTATATGTTACATATCTACATAATCTATATAAAGATTATATTTAATGTTGTCAAAGTGAACGTGTTAACGCACATTATTAATTTTAAGTGCTTAATCATGTCAATTATCTTAACGGCATTAATCACAGTTGCATTTTTTTACTTTCGTTTTGGCAACATGCAATGAATAGAACCAAGAGAGACTCCTACTGTCTCCTGATGTGCTCATTAAGATCTGCAGCTCACAGTCATTGAGTTCAGGTGTTGTCACTTAGGCGCTAAGTGTTTACATGACACTAACCTACCTTTCCCCTCTGAGCACATGGTTCCTTTTCAACTGCAAATAACTTGCTCTGTTAAAAAAGCCGAAGCTTTAGATTCATACAGATTAGATAAACAGACAACACTGTATTTACTTATTTTTAAAAACAGACAAGCTTTATGTAGACATATGTTTCATGTTCGTGTGATAAGTATTTATTAAGTTAGTTTGTTTTCAGCTGACAAAGAGAATGCAAAACACGCTTCACATTTAGTTATTATTATTATTATTTTATATATATATATATATATATATATATATATATATATATATATATATATATATATATNTTTTTTTTTTTTTTTTTTTTTTTTTAACGAATGTCTACCTTAGTAGGGTTGGCATCTTGGTGTAATAACTAGTTAGTGCTTCTCATGTCTCCCGTCTGTGGGATTCAGACCAATAAAATATTTTTATGAACCCTTTAAGCAGAATCAATAGTTTCCAGTCTCGACAGCTGCTCATCACCTGCCTTGTTGTCCAGCACGGTGACAGCTGAGTGTTTTTTTAACTTGAAGATTATTTTAAAATATCCAGAACTTCCTTTTAGAAAGACTGGAAAAGATATTAATAGCTTTGGCATTCTCTCTGTGCTTGTTAAACTTCCCAAACAGAACCCAGACCTCTGACATTAAAGGTGCTTTGGGAAAATGTGTTACTATACTTAAGAACAAAAATTGTAAGTGAAAAGATGCATTTCCACGTTTGTTTCTGTTCTACACTTTATTTGTATATGCATTTATACAGTTGAGGGCCAAATTATAAGCCCCCTACAAAATAGTAGTTGTTTAAGTATTTAAAATTTGCTTTTAAACAGAGCAACAAAAAATAACACATTGACACTGGGATTTTACAATATCTGTAGTTTTTGTGTGCTCTGTTTAAAAGCACTTTTCAGCTGCTTTTAAAACACTGACTATTTTGTAGACCAGGGGTGTCAAACTAATTTCACATTGTGGGACACATACGGCCTAGGGAGATGCCAAGATGTAATTTTATGAACCATTCATACACTTTTTCATATTGTTATTGACTATTTCATTATTTTATGAGGATCCTTAAGGGTCTCGAAAAGTGCCTTGTGTTTTTATTAAATAAATCAATACACGATGGATGAAGAACCATTTTGGGGAAAAGATCAAAAGTGAATGATAACAAATTATGTCCTCAAGTCCCATCCCTAGTGTTTTATTTCCAACTTCCTTTGCTGCACTTCCTGTTTGGAGCACGCTGTTGTTTTCCCTGTTGGGTCCAGCTGTGGTCCCTCTGCTGTCGGACTGGAGCTCTACAATCTCCGTGATGGGCTGAAGGATAAACCATCCCCCACTCCTGCTGATATAACTCAATTCAGATGTCTCTCCTTGACTTAAATCAGCCCCTTCCCTGCCATTTCCACCTTCTCTGAACGCTGAACAATAACCATCCGCTTCACTACTGTTACAGTCTTGGCTACTAAGTTGGACATGTTAAGTTGCTGTTTTTGCTTAACTCTGTAACTGGTAAACTAAATTACATAGTGGATATTTCACAGTTTCCATTTTGTTGCTTTTTAAAATCATGCTTTTCATATTAAATCGTTAGTTCATCTAAAAGAAAACCTTGCACTCATAAACCAACAGAGAACCACTCAGTGAAGATTTTATAGCACACACACACACACACACACACACGCACACACATGCAGTGTGTTATTTTGGCAAAAGATGAAATAGTGCTGTTGAATGCCTAATTGTATAGTTAAAATTTATAGTTGTACTGTAAGTTTATGTCTATAAGATGTGTGAACTGAACAAACCTGAAATGCTGATTTAAGGATCAAATTTGGCCTTTAAATGCATATATTTTGGCAGTTTTTAACACTCTAAGGCATTGGTGGGCAAACTTTTTGATTCTCGGGCCACAATGGGTTCTAACCTTTGACATGGGGGCCGGACAAGGAGCAGATTGATGGAGTGTTTTGGGCAGCCTCACCTCACTGGAGAACACGTTAAAATTGGAATATGGAGGAAATATATGCTTTAATTCCAAATGAAAACAGAGAAAATTTACAACAAATTATCTGACTTTGGGAAAAAAAATATCTGACTTTCACAAGCTCGGTGGGCCGGATTATAACGTTTACCGGGCCGCATGTGGCCCCCGGGCCTTAGTGTGCCCATGCCTGCTCTAAGGCCATANACCATGTTAATAACGTATTTCTTGGCTTTTCATAGTGTAACAGCGTATTCATATTTCCATATTGCTTTGGCCTCAAGACTAGTTTGATCCAGTTTGAGCTTTTTTTTATAAGTTGCCTGTACATTTAAATTAAGGTTATTGAAGGCAACACAGTAATCGATTTGATTGTTTTCTGATCCTAAACGCACTTTGCTTTCATTGTAGGTTGTTCCAAGGTTACCTGCATCAGTCTAACGCGTGACGTGTCCGTGAAGCTTTCCCCTCTTCATGGTCAGCAGATCTCCATCCGCTACCTGGACATGACTGACTGTTTCGCCTTGGAAGATGAAGGTCTGCACACTATTGTGGCGCACTGTACCCAGCTTACCCACCTCTACCTACGCCGCTGTGTGCGCTTGACAGACGAGGGTCTACGCTACCTGGTCATCTACTGCCCGTTGGTCCGGGAGCTCAGCGTCAGCGACTGCCGCTTCATCAGTGACTTCGGCCTGCGGGAGATCGCCAAACTCGAGGGCCGCTTGCGTTATCTCAGCATAGCGCACTGCAGCCGCATCACGGATGTAGGCGTGCGCTACGTGGCCAAATACTGCGTCCGACTGCGCTACCTGAACGCACGTGGTTGTGAGGGACTAACAGACCATGGCATCGAGCATCTAGCCAAAAGCTGCCTCAAACTAAAGTCTCTGGACATTGGGAAATGCCCCCTGGTGTCGGACGCCGGGCTAGAGCAGCTTGCACTAAACTCCTTTAACCTAAAGAGGCTGAGCTTGAAGTCATGCGAGAGCATCACAGGCCGCGGCCTTCAGGTGGTGGCGGCGAACTGCTTTGACCTTCAGCTGCTGAATGTACAGGACTGTGACGTGTCTCTGGAGGCCCTGCGCTTCCTCAAGCGACACTGTAAGCGCTGCGTCATCGAACACACCAACCCAGCCTTTTTCTGAGCAGTGAAGAAGAATCAGGAGAACAATCCGTGACATCTCCGCTTGGCAACGACCGCGGAGACTTGCACCTTTGTATTTAATTTGCATGAATGGGAAGTTCTTATTGGGACTTTTTTTTAATAATTCTTTTATTTATAATGTTATTACTCATCTTGCCCGTGTCCGATTGTATCACATTAAATAACATGATGTGGCGTTAAAGCAAGAAACGTTTACAGGGCGTGGCAGTTTTTCCATCAGTTTCTTGTTATGAATGCTTCGATTTTTGTTTCTTTGCATAAACTTTGAATATCACCATCCAGTGCCATCTCTACTGTATCTGAACCTTTATGCGGTCAGTACAGCTGGTTTCACGAATTTAAAACAGAAAAAGTACCAAGTACCAAATAAAAAGACCAACCTAAGTCTAATCTAATGGTTTCTTTGAATTCATTTCGTTCGCGAGAATAACATTCAGAAATACTGCAGTTGAACACCACACAAAAGTTTACTCAATTCAAATATTTTTTTCAGTTCTCACATTTTCTATCAGATTGGATTTTAGTTTTACGTTTTACCTCACGTTTCATAAAAGGTTGAGCTAAAGAATAAGGAAACAAATCAAAGCAAGCTCGTTTACAACAAATTCGCTTTGACATTTGTTGACTGTGGTGTAACGTAGCGCCCTCTGCTGTGCTGGCCTTGCGGGTACGTTGAAGAAAAGCTAAATTTCGTTTAAATCCTCGTTATAACTCTCTTGCATACAAAATCTCCACATTCCGATACGTAAAAGTTGCACTCTTTGATTTTGCCTTTTGTGAGTTTTTTTCCACCGCAAAGACACGTCTGCAATTTTAGCGATGTTATTTTACGGCAAATGGCTCTAACAACGCGCGTACGCCCTGTTTTTGAGTTTGTTTGTTTAGTTAATTTCCATTGTAAACCACCTTGTCAGACTTATTTCACATTAGACTTAGACTTATAAGTGGTTAGACCACACGTACCTATCACAGCCCGGCTAGCTCAGTCGGTAGAGCATGAGACTCTTAATCTCAGGGTCGTGGGTTCGAGCCCCACGTTGGGCGGATAATAATATTTTTTGTCTTTAACCTTAATAGTACCTTTTGTTTTGTTTTAAAACATACATGCAAACATTTTGTACATTCAAAAATAGAGATTGCTTATTTTCATCGTATAAACAAATCAGCTCAGGTAGGCCTATAGGCTCTCTAGATCGCTGACTTAATCAAGCGCTATATTTGACGATAAATTGGTTGACGACTTTATATGCAAATCATGCATGTTTTTTGCTATATACTTCGATTTTGCTTTGTATCTAATGTAGATGTTTTTTTATTCAGTTTACGTTCGAGTTTCATAAGCCTCAAATATTCAAGATTTTCTGGATTATGCTACAAAAAGTACAGTACACATTTGTTAATAAAATGCTTACGCACTAAAAATATTTGCCTTGTTGTTTTGTCGTTTTATTGAAGTAATATAATTAATACTACTTAATTGCGAAAAATACTGTACACACTTGGGCGTGTTTGTTTAAGGCGTAACCACACTACCTAGAGATGTACTACATTTATTTTCCACTAGATGTCGCTCCAAACACGAGACTATTTGTAGAAAACCCAGCATGTACCTTTTTATAGGCTCCTGGGGTAAAATTTTAAGATCAAACACTATCATTTCCCTGAGCCAGTTCCATATCTCACCTTTTCGGTCATGGGAATCATTTTACTTGCATCACAGATTATAATGATTGTGTGTAATGAGAGATTAGATACTCTGGGAATCACTGGAACCATCTTCTTCCGTAAACACGCATTTACATGCTTTACAGAACCACCTCTTAAGAAAACATGTGATTTATGACAATTTAGTCAGCATTATTATTCTTTTTTTTATTGCTTTTCTACAACAGTTACCTCGGTCCGAGCCACCTGTCCGGAACCATGAACTTACTCTTCACCGCTTCCTGCCCGTGACGCATCCCCTCCTCCATCACTCATTGGGCTGTGTGTGTGGGGTGGGGTGAGTGGGAGGTGGCCGAGGTGGGGGAGGAGCTCTTTTGTCCAGAGGGGCGTCGTGGCTCGACTAAAGACCTGTGATGGACGCCTCGCTGGCTGCACGGGCTGCTGGACTCCACCCCTGAGAGCGGGGGATGGGGTGATAGCGTGAGAGGGCACGGGGGGAGGAGTGATGGGGGAGGGGGGAAGGTCATTAGTCAGCATGGCGAAAGGGAGAACAGCAGGACGCAGTGCCACACATTATATCCCCGCCACCTCCTTCATTGTCCTCCCTCACAGGCCACATGACTGCTGCGGGATTCAGCGAGTTAAGTTTCTAATCTCACTTAAGGGGGTTGGGGCTCCTCTTTTATCATGGTAATCCATCGGTTTTGGGCAGGTAAAGTAGGCAATGGACAAGAGAGGAGCAGGAACCACGGTTTGTTTACCGACAAGGCTTGAGCTGCATTTCTATCTTTAGACGTCTGTAGGCCACCGCTGAGAGCGTGTCAACGTGTGAAGAGTAAATGCGATATTTTGCGCTCGGCTCCATCAGGAATGACCTTTACTGCGCGGCATGGCACCGCGGTGACAGACACCTGCTGGTTCAGTCCTTGAAGAGCTGCTACAGGCCTCCACACCGCACGCCTCTCGCAGCAGACACACCAAAAACGTCTGAAATCTGCTGTTGAAACGGGCGAAAGTGAAGGTTAAGCGAGAGGTTAAAACTGCTCTTGGGTCGACACCAGCGTGAGGGAGAGAAGGTTAGGGTTAGGTGCGAAGGGTTAGATGAAGGTGCTTATGAAGGTCTCAAATCTGCCCATCTATCTATCTATCTATCTATCTATCTATCTATCTATCTATCTATCTATCTATCTATCTATCTATCTATCTATCTATCTATCTATCTATCTCTCTATCTATCTA
>SOMO01000039.1:2129887-2174601 GCA_028128575.1 Paedocypris carbunculus | reverse complement strand
AAAAAAAAAAAAAAAAAAAAGGAAACACCTTGATACAACTATGAAAAACCTTGATACAACTATGCAGTCGACTAAAACGAACCTGAACAAAGCAGATTACGAGTATTTCACTGCATTGCAATAAAAAGTTGAAGACGCAGAACAAACAGCGTTTTGGTTTCCTAGGCGAATATTGTGTCACTTTTATTAAAAGCATCATTACTACAGTTGGCAGCAATTTACAGTTCATCATACATGATGGTTCCAAAAGAAAAAAAAAAAAAAAAGACACTCACAAAAGGAAAAAAAAAAATAAAGAAAACATTTACAACAATAAAGTCTGTAAACTTCAAGGCTAGTTAGAATTGAGGTAATGCTGTTCAGCTTTGTGGCTAAAGTAACAAAAGTCCATTCAAATAGATAAAGGTACCTGATTTTATTCTTACACCAGTGCATTAACATGGATACAATGAGACAATTTGACTGCAGTAAATTTATTTCATGTCATTTTCCCCCCACACTTTCCGGTGTCTGGTCAAAAAGAGTAAAATTGAACATTCAAAAGCTGCCTTCGTTATTGCTGTCTCCACAGGGTGAGAGTCTCCTCAGCCGTCGGGATTGTCAGTGTGAGAGACTGGAACAGTCCGAGTGTGAACAGGGCCGTGATATGTGAGAACTTTACCCGCTCCTCTCAGCAGAACAGTACAACGTTTTCAGCAGCGGAGAGCGTCTTAATGCCGTTAAATTGTACATCAGTGAATATCGGGAGATGTGCTACTCTGTTACATTATTAACAGTAGAGGGACTGAGATAGGGGGAGAGAAAGAGAAGAAAAAAACCCCAATAACAAATAAAATAAAAGAGAGCAGCATAGCACTATCGGAACAAGTAATTCCTATAATATTTCAGAAAAAAAAAATCCATCATCTCATCTAAAAGGCACCAAACACAGTGCCAAAGACTTAAAGAGAGAGAAAAATCCAAAACGAAAGACAAAAAAAAAAAACCCTTTTGACATCCACACAACTCCAACTCCTTCATCCCTGGCTATGCTAATGTGAGAGAAAGCATCTCTGCTCAACTCGTGTGTTGCCTGTCAAAAAAAAACAAAACAATACAATACAAAACAAAAGCGCAAACGGGTCTGGATAGAGTTGGCATGTAAACAACTGGACTAACCATCCGTAGTTTCAGTCGGACTCCTGGGCTCTGGGGAAATGTTAGAAGGCCTGATCTAGTCACTCTTGTCCTCGTCAGCAGGGTCGTCATCATCCTCATCCTCGTCGTCATCGTCGTCCTCGTCGTCGTCATCCTCATCCATCCCACCCTCCATGGAGTCCATCTCCTCCGTTGGTCCATCCAGGACCGATGAGTGCGCAGTCTTGTTCTGGCTTCCCTCAGAGTCGCTGTCGTCCAGAGTGTTGTCAGCAGTTCCCACCTCGGCTCTTGACGCGTTCTGGTCCTGGTCTGTGCCGGGCCCTTTGCTGGACTCCTTGTTATCGCCCGCAGCCCCCAGGGCTCCCGACACGGCCGTCTGGAGGTCGGCCAGAGAGGCTTGTGGGAAGCCTGGGATACCCAAACCACCCAGGCTGGGGGGTAAGAACATGGAGGGGTAAAACAGACCGGGGGCCATTGTGGACAGCAGGAAAGGGTTGAAGGCCAGTGGGTTGGCGGATATGCCCGCGGTGGCGGCGGCAGCTGCAGCGGCGGCGGCAGCATTTAGCGTGGCGGCGTCGACCGTGGCGTCACCAGACTCTGCTTCAGTCGGATTTTCGGCCACCTTATCTTCCTCTCCCTCCTCCTTGCTCTCCTCGTCTTTTTTCGCTTTGGGCTTCTCTTCAGAGTCGGCCTGATCCGCTCCGGAGGTGCCATTGGTAGTAGTGGTGGTGGTGGTGGTGGTGGTTGCAGCAGCCGCAGCCAGGTTTCCTCCGAACAGACCACCAAGACTAAACATGTTGGGTAGGCCGCCCATTCCGGGAAGCATGAGAGGAAGCATGGAGGCGGCGTGTTTGGGGTCCGCGCCGCCTCCCAGAGCAGGAGGAAAGCCCATGAGGCCGGCGGCCAGCTGAAGGCTCTGGAGGTTCTGCAGGCCTTGTAGACTGGTCAAATCCATTCCTCCGAAAAGTCCGTTCATGAGCAGAGGGTTAACACCAGAGGTAGATGCCGCCGCCGCTGCCTGGGCGGCCGCTGCAGCTTTGGCAATTTCGGATTTGGGTCGCCTGCCTCGTCGTCGCACACCCTCCTCTCTCACCACTGGCCCGGTCAGGAGACGGTCAAACATGGATTCCGGGAGGAAGCCCTGGAAACAAAGGCAAGAAGGTTAGATGATGCAAAGTCCCCACGCAACTAAACTGGGATTTAAAAATCACATACGGATTGCTTCACAATATCCGTCCAATCAGGAGCAATGGCAAATTCTGGATTTTCGACAAGCCAGCGCGGCAAATCCTTCATAGGAGGGGCCATGGCTCCACCCATCTGAAGTCACATGACCAAAAAGTTAGACTTACACAAAGACATGATTCAATTCATGAGAAAAATCCAATTAAACTTGATAAACAGACCGATTCAATTGATAAAATGTGAATTTATTACTGGCCTTTCTTCCATTCCTAATATTGACAACAGGAACTCTTTCTTCTCCGGTTAGTGTGTTAATGTCGATCTTGTTGGGATTGCGACACCTGTGCCTTTTCTGTTTGGGCTTGGCAAACTGGGAAAGTAGGTCTTCATTCTTCTACAAAACGGAACACCAAAAGATAAATCTCCATTTCTTAAAAAAATGCATTCATCTAATCTATACTGAAAAAGCTGGACCTACTGGTACATATCCGGGCACATCCATAGTGTAAGTGGGGTGTTGCCTCAGCCATTCCCGCAGGTCCTTGGTGCTGGACCTGTCGTCTCCTTTAGGCAGACTTCCTTCCTCGAGACCTTCAGCTGAGCTTTTCTGTGCAGGGGATGAAAGGTGTTGTCGGCCATCCACAAAAGCTTTGGTCGGCTCAGAATTGTCCTGTTATAAAAACAAAACAAAAAAACAAAGATTAAACCAAGTGCCACATAACAGAGCACCAAGCAAAATGGAGACCGGATACATACAGCACTTAGCTGTGCTCTCTTGTTTCCCACGAAAAGCAGCTCCAAACCCTCTACGTTTTTCCTACGACCTCGCTTTCTTCGGTTGGGTAGATCGGCATCAAGCAGAGAACCGTTAGCTCTTGGTCTGCAGGAAGCTCCTGCTTGTAGCAGCTCCATCTGTGCTTTCAGAGATGCTGACGAGGCCATAGCACCAGGGAACGTGGAAGAGGACGAGGACGACATGCCATGCAGGGCCTTGGTCAGGTCCATGGCCTGAGCCTGACCTTCTGTGGCATGGGACTCACGTAGCTGGGCCACCATTTCCATCAGGTTTCTACGTTTAGCTGCGCGCTCGGCCTCAATTTCCACCTTCCTCCTCCGGCGCCTGCGTTGACGAGGTCCTGACAGGCCTAAAGCCTCCGCCCCATCCTGATACCGGGAATAAATTACAGGCGTTTAAAAAACAATCCTAGAACTTGATTGCTAAATAAGGTGACTTTTAGACAAGCGGCACAATGCAGTCATTTCTTAAAGGAAGCTGACCGCATAATGAGTGGGACTTGCCTTGTTGACCTGTGGTGACATGGTGAGGTCCTCACTGCCACTATAGCTGGTCTGACCCACCAATGACAAATCACCAAGACTCCGCCTCTGCAGGGGGCTGTCCGTTGCCATGGAATTGTAGCCAGGCAACAGACCCGGGAAGTCAAAGAACTGCCTCCTGTTGGAAGGCCACTTGCCCTTCATGACGGCTTCACAAATGTTGTCCATACGATTGATCATTACCCTGTCCTGAAGTGCAAACACAGAAGAAGAGCGCAAGCGTGAGTGTGTACGCGTGCATGCATACATAATGAGCGAGAGGATGTACAAAGGGCATCTCATTTTCTCTCTTCTTGCTCAGGTTTCCACCCTCAAAGGAACTTAAAATGCATTTCTCTTCAATTAGGACGAGGAGCTCAGTAAAAACAACAGCAAAAAAAAAAAAAAAAAAACCTTACCTATGCACTTAAAAGCCCCAGAAAGATTATAAATCTTGCATTTACAGCACTCGGGGAATAATTGTAATTAAAAGATAAAAATATTGAAAGTGTATAAAAATGAGCATTAGATTAACCTTGGGCCAGAAGGAGAAGAGTGAGCGTTCACTGAACATCTGAGAGGCTGACGGCTCCACGTCGTCCACACTGAAACAGTCTCTGGTCTCATCGCGAGCAGTACTCAAGGAGGCATTGCTCTCTTCATCAAAATTCTTCCTTTCACTCGTGGCTCCAACTTGGGGAAGAAAAAAAAAAAAAAAAACCAAAAACTGTTTTTAACAAGAGTGACAAAATTGAAACATCTGGCAAGCGTAAAGCACTCGCCTTGAGTATTGGGAGAAGGTTCTGGTTTTCTAAGTTTTTTTTTAACCAGTAACATAATAACAAATACCAAACAATCAATAAAGAGCACAGAGAAAATTGACGTAATAGAGAATCTGTAAAAATGTCCACTTTGCAAAATGTGTACATTTAAAGAAATTAAAATAAAAACAAAATGACACAAATCCATCAAAAATAGGCAGAGCAAATTCTGTGATGAAGCAACAAGAAAATAAAAACTCAACTGGGTCAAATTTTTGCCTAAAACAAAACATTCAATATCTACCTTCAGCTTGTGAGGATTTTTCAGACTTGTCATCATCATCAATCTTCTCCTCTTCCTCCACCTCAGGAGTTTTGACAGCTGGTGGTTTGGTTTCAGTGATCCCGGAGATCTCTGTCTCCTGAGCCTTTTCAATATCATGGACAAGAGTTGTGTCTTCAGCAGCCTTTTCAATGGGCTTCTCTTTAGAGGCACCATTTTCAGGAGAACGATCTCCACTGGTTTTAACCTCCGCTTCATCCACTTCCATCTTCTCCTCTTTAGGCTCCTGTTTTACACACAAGTCATCCCCTTCCTCGTCTCTTTTCACTTCCTTGTCAGAAGACGGCGTTTCTGCTTTCTCCTCGTAGTCTTCTGGGCTTTTATTTTCCACCTTGGGCACCATTTCTGCATCTCCCAGTTCCTCCTTATTCTCCTCATCTTTAACCAGGGTCGCAGGAGTAGGTGGATCAACAATGATGGGCAGATCTGCACCTTTGCCCTGAGTGAACTTCCGATGGGCTTCTAAGAAACTCAGCTCGGGGTCGTTGAGGATGTGGTAGTCTGTGCGGCTGACGCCATGTTTTGCAGCACCACGCAGAAGGTCTTGGTCATGCCGTCCGGGTTCCCACCAGGCTGGGAGGTCAGGGCTGGGTTGGCACAGAGCCAATCTCTCCTCCAGCAGAGGGTGAGGAAGCACCTGCTCCCTGATTCGCCGCAGAAGCTCAATGCGATAGAGCGTTCGAGATGCTCGCTCTTCAGTGATGGGGTCAATGATAAGAGTAGGATCTGGCATCTCTATAAACAGAACATACAATTTACAGTCAAACATTTAAAGAACTTGAATGAAATGCTGAAAAAGACTTGATTAGAACCATAAAGACTAATAAATAAATACCAAATATTAAATACTAAACAACCATAAACGAAATAACTAACAGCAAAAAAGGTAACTACTATATATTATAACTATATAATTTGCCATGTCTCCAAATGGAAGGGACAGTGTTTACCTGACTCTGATTTAATCTGCATCCGGCACACACGCTTGCACATGGCAACAAAAGAGTAGTAGTAATTTTCTAGACTCTCATCAGTTTTCTTGTCCAGACGGGCATAAGCCCGGAACTGGGCCCAGTCAAAGCACTGTTTGTGGACGTCATAGACCACACCAAAAGTGGACACCACACGGTAGAAATCAGCCTCTTCACGCCTCGTCCATCTGGCACACAGAGAGGGGAGGAAAAAAAAAAAAGCAGTGATTAAGCGGCAGAAAATGGATGGCTGGATAGTCATATTGTTTGGATTTTCAAAACATTTTGTCCACATTTTAGAATCTCACCTTTGTCGCCGTTCTTTAAAGTAAGCAGCGCCATCAGCCAGCAGGGCGGCAGTGTCGGGAATAAATGGCGACACCTTGGACATAAATGCCCCTCCTTCAGTCATGAATGACATGGTCCCCTCTGACACATAAGCTCCTCCCTCTGTGACCATCGCAAGGATGTCATCTCTCGTTCGGCGTCGACGGCGGTCGGGTTTGGTCATGGCTTCTTGCCTCAGCTGCTCGCGCTTATGAGTTCGCTGATAGGCCGTGATGAGGCGACGCAGCCGAGCAGTCAGAGCAGAGGCTGGTGGCCAGTACAGGTTGCCTCCCTTTCCGTTCTCACTCGACTTGGGAACTGAAGGTGAACAAATAGATGGACACGGTGAGCTTGGAGGCAAGGATAAATGGTAAGATCACACCCTTGTGCTAAATAAATAAGCACCTTCTCCGCTTTCACCACCCATGCCGTCATCTTTATCATCCAGGGGAGAATTTGTAAAATCCTGCACACAACGTATACCAAATCAAGACTCCATCCCTTAGAATCATTTATGTACATTGTCTATCAACGATCTAAACTTACATCCATGTCATCTTTGAAAGGCATTCGAAGAGGCCTGTACTCAGGATCTTCATCCTCTCTATTGGATAAAAAGAAAAAAAGTGTGGCATTATAAAAACAGAAACAAGGAACAGAATGAGCAGGACACCCTCTTGCCGGAGCTGTGCTTTTGGGCCAAACTTACCCCTCAACACCATCTGCCATCATGTCCGCTCCCCTCTGCTCAGCAGCGATGGCCTTGGCATCAGGCATGCCCACTCTCTCCAGGAAGCGCAGGGTGGGGTCAGCACGCATAGAATTATACTTCTCATATCCTGGAGAAAAGTAGTGTGGTGGTGAACATAAAATATGCTTAATTACAGGCCGAGCTGCGGCTACAGAAGCTATTATCAGCAGTGGTTTGAAAGCAAAAAAGTTCATTAATGATGACATGTCTGACCAAAAAAAACCCTTAAAATTACCTACTTACAAATATAAATATATGCTGAAAAAGCTTAGATGTTCCAAATCAGACTGATTAAACGAGAAAGGCACCCCAAAAATCATTAGGTCGGAAACAAACACACACACACTGTCCTCTAGTCCACATTCAATAGGTTTCTGCTGACCAAACAAAGGAAAAAGATATTTAGAAGAGGCGGCAAAACAAAAGGGAAAACCAGAGGAAAATGCCCGTTAAAACTGTCCAAGCAGAACAGATTTGAGCCTGCGGTCCCCGACAGCGCACAACAGGGGAGGCGATTGGCAGGCTGGACCCACTTCAGCTGAGCCGCTGATCAGACGGGCCGAGCACACCCTCCCCCGCAAGAACATCACATTTCAATTAGGATTTATGCGGTGACACATTGTTCCTAACTGCCGCCGAGCCCCGAGCCAAACTGTAATCATGAGGGGGTTTATAGGCCATCACTCTTTCCTCTGCAGTCCAGGCCTGCCACCTCTCCTCTGCCTGTTTCCTCCCTAGACCTCCCTACTGAATTGGGATTATGATTAAGAACAGGCTGCCTGTGTTATATACACGCTCTTGTGTGTGTGTGTGTGTGGAGGCCGACTGAGTTAACAAGGTAGCGCAGAGCACCAGGGGAGTCCGTAGAGAGGGGTCTCAGTAAGAAAGAGCAATCTAAGAGAGGCATAAAACCATCCAAGATTAATATCTGTGCTGAAAGCAGTGGTTGCTAAACATAATTAAAAGTCAGCCGAAAAACTAAACTTAAACACTGCTTTCCGCCTCCTTTCCCTTGGAAGATAAACAAGGAGAGCAACTTTTCGACACTACTGGTCAAGGTAAATAACGTCCGCCCAGCGCTGCCGGTTCCGTTTGACGGATTACGAAGCTGTGGGGCTTATCTCGGTCCTTTCCATCATCCGTTTTCCCAGCCACTCTCATTCAAGAGTCATTAGGGAAATATCACCCATCATTCCCTGAGCAATATTACAATAGGTCAACATTAGCAATTATCATCGCCAGAGAAGCACCAATCAGTAAGCGGCAGTGGTCAGAGGATGTGAGGCGGAGCTTACCATGCTTGAAGACGCCGATGAGAAGAGACTTATCCGCATCAAAATCCCACCAATCAGTTGGGACCTCGGCGTGGAAGGGCTGTGGGATCCAGATATCCAACTCGCTGTAAGCAAAAGACAAACAAACAGAGGAACGGCGATTACAGACAGGAGATGGATGCAGCGGCGCATAATCTAATGAGCGCTGCATTAATGTCTATCTGCAGACATCTGGTAGGAAACGCCACCATTAGCAAGCCACATCTCATTTAGACCAATTTCACAAGTTGTTTATTCAGGATCTGAGCTCCAGACGTCTCTCACCCAGCGTTCTAGAGAGCTCTCATTAGAACTTCAACCGAGTCCTTGAGCGCATCAACATGGTGAGCACGTTTGCGCATTATTAATGCATGCACATCTGGTTGGGGGGTGGGGGTGGAGAAAGAGAAGGTGATGGAGGGAGAGGAGCGATAACAGCAGGCAGAATCCAGCCGAAAGTGTGGAGAGAGCGTGATGCCAACCTTGAATCGCTTCCCTCCAGGATTCGCTCCGCCTGGTCTCCGATGACTTCCTGTCGCAGATAGTACAGCATGCGCACCCGCAGCAGCACTCTGTAAACGGCAGAAAGCGAGAGAGGATGAGGAAGAGCTGGAGAGAAGAATGATTTGAGGGGTTAACGGTGTGAGACACGGACTGAAAAGAAAAATGGGACAAAAGGAAAAACGCAAAACAAAGAGCGAGTAAGTTTGGCCAGCCCCGAGCGGTGCCAACAGCAGTAGCAGCGATGGCTCTTTGGCATGTGCCACGGCTCATCCATCATGCTGCCAGGGCTGATTAGCCACGCTGTGCGGCAGCCTCCACGCCTGACAGATGGCTGCACATAATCACCTCTGTGTGTGCCGCCTTTCACCCGCTTCCAACAGGTCTGCCTGGCACCTGGCCTGGCACTGCGCCGCTGCGCTTGGGGAGCCGCCCATAGCCCCCCGACATTCTCCTCATCTTCACCACCTTCATCCTCCCGTTTTCATTGCTGGGCTAATGCTGTTAGTGAAGTTTGGGAGGCGCTAAAGGGACGACTCGAAAGTACAGAGGCAGAAGTTTGCGGCGTGGCAAGCAGATGGTTGGCTGTCGAAGCATGGCGCATTTATCGTCTCGTAACATTTCCTCAGCTATTGCGGTGTTTTGCTTCTCTGGATGCACATCAGAGTCACCGGTGTAAGCCATTTTTTGTTCTTTCGTTACCCTTCTTTCCCATCGCGGCCTAACATCTGACAGGACACAATGCTGGACTGGAATAGAAATTATTTATCAATTGAAACCAGAGAGGCCCCGAAATACAAAAGACGCGAGTTGGCAGGACAAAGGGCATTATGGACGTGGCGGATGACAGGCCGAACCATCTCGTGAGGTTGAAAACCACATCAATTATTGAGTGCTCTTAAAATCTTTAATTTCGGCAATGAGAAAGACTGCTCGCGGCTTGCCGTTCATTATTTCCTTCTTTTGGCTGATGCTTTTGCCAGAAAGATGGCACTCGCATGCTTGCCAGATTCTCCACAGCTGGCCATTTTTAAACCCACATTCATTACTAGTGAACTACTAAGCTCACATAATGAAACATCTGCACTACAAAGTGGTACACTGGCATATGAATGTTCTTCAAAATGTACCAGATTCACTGTTTCAGGAGTCATAGTCACTTTAGTAACACCAAGTTAGGAAGTGGGACCACTAGGACATGGGTGAGGGTGGGCTTAGGTGTCCACAAACAGACAGCATGCAAAGCTGCTTTAAATTGAGTTTAGATACGTCACGTACTTATTGCAGTGGTGCTTCAGATGTCTCTTGTAGCTGTCTTCCTGGAGCAAGATGTCAGGATTACAACCAGAAAGCCAGTCGGCCTGTGGCATGTGCGTCTGAGCAGCCTGCGCCTTCCCCTTCTTCCCCTTACGACCCCGGGGAACTGGAGCAGACAGTCCTGAGACCACAGGAAAACCATTATTTAGCATATGACAGAGTAAAAACGGAACAGTGGAAGACTGAAATGATGCGATCTCCCAGGCGAGGATGTGGTGTCCTACCGGAGTGATTGGTCAGTGTGCGGCTTTGGCCGTCCTCAGTAGGGGTTATAAGGTCCCAGATGAAGCTTTTGATGTTCTCATCTCCACGGTAGTGAAGCAGGCAGTAAGCCAGCAGTGCACGGCAGATGGTCTCCACGTCGCGCTCCCTCAGTGGCCGCTTGAACCGTCCATGGGACAGGATGTCACCCCAACGGCCCCAGCTAGTTACACGGAAAAAAAACCAAGTCAGCCAGGAATCGAAATAAAACATGCAACAATTCCAGAAATTTCAAGTATGTCAGCTTGATTTAATCTACAGGGCATAAAATGTTTGAGCAAATATACAAAAGCCTTACAAACTAATGAAGACACTTATCTATGGAGAAAATCTATGGAGTGCGTTTACCAACATCTAACCATGTAAAAAAATAAAACACACCAAATTGTTCAAAATGTTTGCATGGTAAAATATTGTGCACATAACAGCACTTTCAAATTCACTTTTAGCAATTATTATAGGCAAGATCACAAGATGCTTATGACATTATTTGCAAACGTGTCTTTCATTTCGCAAACGTCAGCAGGGCGTGGAGTATGTGCTATGAAGCGCCGCACCGTCTGCTTGGTCCATCACACTCACCGTTCATTGTGTCTCAAGTGACAAATGATAACCTAAAACATGTCATTATTTTAACAGATTTACCGACTCTGCTAAACTACAATTCTTGTGTCGTTCTCAGACACCTTGAAACGATTCCAACCGACACTGCATCACATGCAGCGTCCACATCTGTGCCAGTTCTCGGTCAACATACAGAACTGAAGACATTTAGCGGAGCACTAAAGTTTCTCAAAGTTATATGATCAGCAGGTCTTTTCTTGTGGTGGTCTTGTAGAATATTAAAGGTAGAATGGAGGAGATGGGGCTTTTTTCACGATGAGGCTGGATGACCCATGAGGAGACCCAGTGCCCTTGATTTGCGATGCACTACTCAAGTTCTCTAAGAGCACTGGCCTAAAGGGCTTTTATGGTTTCATAGCTTTAAAAAAAAAAAAAAAAAAAAAAAAAAAAAAAGACAAAGCCTTTCGACGTGATGGATCTAATTTGCCGTGTAGCCCAGGGGTCTAGACGCGTCTGACTGAATAAAAAAAAAATGCTGGTCGGACATGGTGCGTGCAGCCAGCCATGATTAGTGCTGAGTGCACTGAGGCCTGGCGCTTAATTAACTGTGCGCGTTAGATAGTGGCGTGTCTGCCACTGCCCCGGGACAGGCAAGCGGAACAAACCCGGCTACTTCACTGGTGGGCTGCAAGCGACCAGATAGGCTCAGTGCAAATGGAAAACCAGACAAGACAAGGGGTTTTTGGATGGCAATGAAACAAAGCAGGAAGCAGAATATCCTGTCACATGGTACTGGGCTGGACTTCCTGCCAATGCGGTTTCAATGCTATCAGAGGAAAACTCTAACCCTTCACATCTGTGTTCTCGAAGGGACACGGCTTGTGTAACAAATGCAGATACAGTACGAATCATTTTAGCCTGAATGATCACTTACCCATAAACCAGCAGGTTCTTCTCCACTCGGAAGCACTCACTACGAGGGTAGCCCATGGTTCGGTCCTGTGGCCTTCGAGGCTTCTGAATGGGCTTGTCTTCGGAGTCACTCTCCAGCTCAGAATACTCCATTAGTTCATCCTCCTTCATTGAGCTATAGTGGCGAGTCTGTTTCCGGACCCTCGGAGTATCAATAACCAGTGTATTCTGACAAGACACATGTCCTGGGGTTAGAATGATCTCTTGTAATTTTTCCATGGGCCCTACACTGTTAGCCTAAGGGTCTAGGCAGAACACAAATTGGTGATGAAGCACTTTATTTAGACGTAACGTTTCCCCTCCAGCAGCCATATAAGCTGCTTACGGCCTCCAAATCTCCTGGGTACGAGGAACACTGGTAATTACAGAAAATGCTTCCCATGGCCAAGTTTAAACAATTTTGCCTTAGCTCAATTACGGCTATATTATACGCACTGTTAGCCTGGGGAAATGAGCCTCATTAATTATGCTCAGAAAGCATATTTATGATGAGTGACATGACCAACTGTGGTGGAAACAATCCAGATTTTGATTCACACCATCATTGGTTATTAATCGTCAGAGAGAATGATCAATCAGAGCGCAGTCAAAAGCAGCTAATGCAATATCATGAAACGCAGGAAAGAATGAACGTCAGTCAGTCAGTCAAAGACACGAATGGTTGTGGTAGATTTACATTGTAGAGGTTTGCACTTACCCTGCCGTTGATGGCATCCAGGTCTAGCTCTGCTTTCTTCGCCCACTTCTGCCAGAAATCTGGGTCCTCGAGAGAAATGTCTGTTCTGTTCCCAGAGGCCACAAAACTAGCCTGGAAAGAAACATCAGTTTGTTTGAGTGTCCAGTCCTTTTACCGCTCTTCCCATTGCAAAGGATTTTAGACTTTGTCCATGTTAAACATTCAATGACAACATTTTCATGTACGTTTATTGCTAACAAATATTCACCTTGGCGAAAGTCGAGCCTTTCCCCTCGGATTCAATCGTAATGGTTTGTGTGCGTCTCTGCAAAATCTGGTCAATGTCTTCCTCACAGAATTTTGATCCCTCATCCTCCTCATCCATTAATGCTCCATAAGCTCCTTTCCGTAAAAGGTCCTCAATTTCCTTTTTAGAGAGCTGCTGAACCTACAAACAAATAGAAAATTAAAGCCTAATAAAGGACCGGAATATGACATTTACTGTTTCTTGAGTCAAATCCAAGCCCAAAAATTACAGGTTCAATTTCTGACTGTCAGCATGTGAATTTGTGTGTTTGGTGAAAGAGCCATCTGGAAGAGTGTTTCAGTGAAGAGCCACAAAATGGTGTCACTGTGCACAGTTCATACCCCGTTGGCCGCGTTCTCTCTCCCACTCATGGACTGCAGTACAGCCTTGTCAAGTCCGAGTTTCAGACTGGCCTTGTCAAACATCTCTCGTTCGTAGGAGTTTCTGGTGATGAGACGGTAAATCTTCACAGCCTTGCTCTGTCCTATCCTGTGACATCGAGCTTGAGCCTAAAGGGAAACAGTAGCAATAGTCATTTCATTGATATAGTTCCATAAAACACTTGTGGAGTAGTTAGAGTATTGCAGCTATGATTTACTAACATTGCTCTGGATGAAAAATTACCTGCAAGTCATTCTGAGGATTCCAGTCAGAATCAAAAATAATGCAGGTATCTGCTGCCGTCAAGTTGATACCCAAACCTCCAGCTCTGGTGCAGAGCAGGAACACAAATCGATCAGAGTCGGGTCGCGAAAAGCGGTCGATGGCTGCCTGACGGAGATTTCCTCGAACTCTGCCATCTATACGCTCATATGGATACCTAGAATACAATAACAGGACATGAAGATTTCACCACACTAACATGAGATTGGATACAACCGTTTTAAGATTTCATGTAAATGTGATCTATCTTACCGTCTCTGAATGAGGTAATCCTCCAGGATGTCCAAACAACGAACCATCTGGGAAAATATGAGCACTCTGTGACCTCCAGCCTTAAGTTTAGGAAGCAGCTTGTCAATCAACACTAGTTTTCCAGCCGCCTGGACCATGGCCTGCAGGTGGAATTCTGGCTGGTCAACTGGGTGATTTTCCCTGAACTCCTCCATTATCTTCTCCTCAGCTCCTGAAAAAAAAAAAAGTCAAGATAAAGTAAGACCGATAAAGACGAAAGCTTATTATAAGAAATCTACAGGTTAAGGTTTAGCTCTCACCGTTGATGAGGTAAGGATGATTACAGCATTTTCTTAGCTCCATCATAGTGTTCAGCAGGTTAGGAACATTGGATCCTCCTCCACCTCCTCCACTACCACCTCCTCCTCCTCCACTCTTGGACAAAAAGGTGAAGTTCTTCTCCAAAATGGCTCGATAATATTTCTTCTGCACGTTGGTCAACTCCACCTCGATGATAGTTTCCTCTTTAGGTGCAAGATTTTTCTCCACATCCTCTTTGAGTCGGCGGAGCATCATGGGTTTTAAAATGCCCTGTAGCTTTTGCACCTAAGCCAAGAGAAATGCATTAAAGGAAATCCATTTAGAGATTCTTAATTCTTTTTGAAATGTTAAATTCCCACCTGTTCTTCCGTTTTAAGATCCCCAAACTCCTGCATGAAGGTGGACTCTGAAGGAAACCGGTCTGGCTCCAGGAAGTTAAGAAGACTAAAGAGCTCTTCAACTGTGTTCTGAAGCGGAGTTCCAGTTAGCAGCACTTTGTGTTCCTGAAGATTACAAATCCACTTAGTGACATTTAGCAAAACTATGCCCCAAAAAAAACACTTTAATTTTGTAAAAAACAGTAACAGTTTGAATTCCAATGCAGCCAAAAAACAAAANAAAAAAAACTTTTGTACAATCACAATTTAAAACTCAACAACACAACTTGACTGCATTATTTCAGCTTTCACAAGAACATCTGGAATAACACACTTCTAAATGTTCACAACATCAGTTGCACGAAGGCTGGTAAGAGTTACTAGGCGAAAGTGGAGACACAAACCATGTCCATCATCTTTAAGCCTTCCAGCAACTTGCAGTTCCTGTTCTTGAGCCTGTGAGCCTCATCGATGATTACACAGCGCCACGGCACACTCCGCAGCTCGGGGCAATCAGTGAGGATCATCTCAAAAGTGGTGATGACTGCGTGGAATTTGTAGGCCCCCTTTATCACGCGACCCTGGAAAAGGAGCATTGTCGTCGTTGACAGAGAGTCCTCAATAATATGATTTCATGTCCGGAAGACATGTAATGTCAATACCTGCGAGTCTCTGTAGTACATCTCATATGCCTGAATGGTCTTCCGGCTGGCTTGGCTGCCATGGTAAACCACAACGTTTAGCTCGGTCCATGTCCTGAACTCCCTCTCCCAGTTGGGGATAGTGGAAAGAGGTGCGATCACCAGGTAAGGACCTTGGATACCCTTCAGATAGATCTCATAGAGGAATGTGATTGACTGAATCGTTTTGCCAAGACCCATTTCATCAGCCAAAATACAGTTCCGTCTAAATAAAAAAAAAGACACATTTATCAAACATGCAAGTAATGCCTGGATTAAAAAAAAAAACCTAAAGTCTGCGCGGTGCAGCCAGTCGTTGGCGTAATTGCATACATACGTGTTGTACCAGTTGAAGAGCAGCCAGTTGACTCCCTCCAGCTGGTATTCCCTGAGCGCATTGGCGTTTTTATATTCTCTGGAACTCTCGGATTTCTGCCAGTCGCTAGCAGGAGGTCGCTCCTGTTTCAAATAAAACAATTCCCGTTAGTAGTTACCGTGCAACCGCAGGAACGTGGCCTTCACTCCAAACAGAAACCGAGAGCTGGTTGAGCTGCGGCTCTTACCACACGCTTCAGCTGTGGCTCACGCGCCATCACCCGCTCAAACTCGTCAATCTTCAGTTGGTCAATGTCAGCTTTTAACTCCCACGTGCTGTCCTCATACGGCAATGAGCACCACTTCACCAGGTACAGAGACACAAGCTGCAAGAGAACACATTACAAACATGTTACATGAAAATGGAGATTTAATAAAATCAATATGATGCAATAATTACCTGTTGAACTAAGTGTCAAACCTTATTTTGCTATCTTATTTGCCATTTTACCATATTTAACAATGTTCCCATGAAATAAGTGGTTGACAGATCCACAGATTTGTATAAAACCGAAAGGCTGGTGAAATCTTTTAAGTAATTTTTGGTTCTGAATTAATCACAGCAAGGACCAAATCAGTTTGATATGCGCAGCATGCGACACAGTCGAACAACGTGATACCAACAACTATAATATCATATCTATAATTGATATGAACAACTGCATGTGAGAAGGGCAAAATAATATTAAAAATAAGATAAAAATACAAATTTAAAAGAATGATTCCATTCTGATGGAGTAATAGAGTATTCCCTGCGGTTTAATTATAAGTTATTTGATCCACTTTGAATATTATACAAACTTGAGCTCAATTTGTTTTGCCACATAATACAAAAATATCTGTCTTGAGGAACATAGTCCAAATGTTTTTACATTTATATCTACACAAATTATAAAGTACATTTCTTCGAAAACACCAAAGTCGGATTTGAAAACTTGTTTTTCGGTAAAAAAAAAAAAAAAAAAAGCCGTTAGTTGTGCACCATCACAGCCCAAAGTATGGAAGACCTTCTGGTCAGGCAATCTATTCTATAGTCTATTCTAGAAGCCTTGTGAAATGAAACCATACCTCTCCATTTTCATCAGTGCTTTCAGACACGTCCAAAACTCGGTCCACCTCTACGTAATCTGGGTTGAAGGGCTCATCATCCATCTGTCAATAACAGCATTATTGACAGGTTAGATCTTGTCTTTATTACCATTCTCAATATCCACATTTGCCCGTGAACTTGGATGGATGGACAAATGGGGAGGAACAACAAAAATACGTTTAGAGCAGGGGTCGGGAACCTATGACTCGCGAGTCGCATATGGCTCTTAAACAAATCTAGACAAAACGTTCTCCGGTATTTCAATCCATTATTTCCTGGTTGCCGGCGCTGGAGCCAATCACAGCTGTCCTCCGGACAACACCATGTTTTCTATTGGATAATGCGCAACGTTGTCGTGACGTCAGGACGTTAACTTCCCTGCCCTTGTTTTAATATTCAGTAGTTCGCTAGTAAGGGGAAACTCAAGACGACGGCTATTCACGAATGGAGTAATTTGCCTTTGTAGAGCGAGAGACAGAAGCTTCTGTATGGAATCAGATTTTAAAAATATCAAATGTAGATTCATAAAAACAATCAAAATTCTAAACATTTTTGTTTCGTTTTTAATTTTACGCTTGCATTCTCAACTGCGTTTCAGTCGTGTGCACGCACAGTTCCTGCGTGTGGCTGAACAAACACCGGGCTTTGCGTGTTCGCGTGTGTATTTCTTTTGCAGTTTTCCATGCCGCGTGTTGTGGGGGATTAGTTCATCGCTTAACGTGGGGTAAAATAAGTTAAATGTTGTAAAATAAGTTCAAGTTTAAATGGATGCCCTCCCTTTTATTTGTGTTTGATTCATTGGAAATGTATTTGTATATGTTTATTTNAGTATGAAGACATTTTACATATAATAACAGCGTTATCAAAACGAGTTTAAAGACTTGTTGTCCTGCATTTCATATTGGTTTTACAAATATGCATATATTTACTTGTATTTCGTTTTAAACAGGTATGGCTCTTTTGGACTTCATTTTTACCAATATGCCGTGTTTATGACTCTCAGCCAAAAAGGTTCCGACCCCTGTTTTAGAGAAACACTGAAGAATGGATTAACTGAAACTTCTACAAGCTTTTGACTGACTAAAACAGGAAATTTCTGACATGGTTGTTCACGCAAAGGCACCCTCTCGTTTTCTTTCCATCTCTGGAATAGCCTCACTTGGTTTGGATGGATTGAAAATCCCTTTCAAATATGGTGTCGAGTTGTGCATAAGCATACATTTCCAAAACTGCATGAACTTTACTGCACAGCAGGCACACTTTAGTGCAGGGGTATTGCGTGCAATGTAGATAAGGACTTGAAGTGAGGCATTTTATAGCCTTAGCATGAAGGAGACCGTTCAAAAAGCCACCATGATACCAGCACAACACACTACTGTTGAACATTAAAACTACCTTTCCTATCAGCAAGGACCATAAAATAGTGGGAGAAATAAAAAAATAAAATAAAAAAGCAACAACAAAATGGAGGATGACAAGGAAAATGGAGGACTGGCACACACCTCAGTTATGAAGTTATTGAGAGCCTGCTTAGCTCGAAACCTCTTGATCTTCTGCTGTATTCTCTTGTCCTTCTCCAGCTCCTCAAGATCAGCCCAGCGACAGTGCAGATAAGAGCTAAAAAAAAACAAAGAGATAAATTCCTGAGTCAAAAATCACAGAAAAAAAAACAAGACTGAGCAGGTTTATTTAGACTGATTTGTATACAAGTTCGAATAAACCAATAAGAAACGTCATGGATTCTTCATGATACATTTCTTTTTTCTCGTCTTTGCTCTAACAGTAAATCCTCTTGTACTAGATTCCAACTAGTTTCTAAATTTGTTTCAGGACAAATTCGATTGAACCAGGTGAGAGTGACATGCTTACACGACATAGCCATTTTTTTTTTCATTTCAAATACATAATCCAGAAAATGTAGATATTACATTAACCAACTCCCAAGCTAGTTAGAAGTTATGTTGGTGCAGATACTCACAAGCCTTTGAATTTCACATAAAACTCCTCGACCACTACCTCTTCACCAGATGGCAACTGTGAAAAAAGGCATTGACATCAACAGACTATCAAAACTTGTTACGTTTCAAAATGTAAATAGTGTAAATAATCTCGCCCGGAAAAGCGTAATACATTCCCTATGATAAAGATCGCTTTGGCACTGCTCGCATCTCCAAAGCCCAAGAACAAAACCACTGTAACGGAAACCAGGAGGAGATAGGGAGTAAGAGAGCACTTTTCCACCTTTTCTGTTGTGGAGCGAGTAGTACGCAGCGTGGCTGAGTCATGAATCACTTCAGCTCTTCTACCACACACAGCCCCATTCACAGGGAGCTGACCCGGGGCCTGGCTTCCTGCCAAAACCACAGTGCTACGGCAGACGCCAAACCTACCATTTCCTCGGGCGGGAGCCCATTTGCAGCTGCGCTACTAAGAGCCATGCACAGTGTATTATTTTTGGCGGCGGTGCTTGCGAAGCTTTGTTTTGTGGAGTCGTTTCAAAGGAGTAGTGTTGCTCACTGCCACTGTCTGAGTGGAAGGGTCTGAGATTAATCACGCTGAGAGACGGTTTATTCCTAAATGGCTTTATCTCAAGACCTCGCGCCGGCTTTTCTCTGGCTGCGGCCTTTACTGGATTAACACTACTACAGTCAGCAGTAGACAATATCGGCCTTAGACGGCCATCTCCTCGGCAATCAAAAGGTCTGAAGCGGGATTTGAGACAGCTGTTAGGTGTAATCTGTGGTGATCCTTTACAGAGCAACGGTTAAAGCTCATGCCAGAGGCTTTCAGCAGCTCAGCTCACCTCTTTCTTTCCCATGCGCATCCCCATGATCTTCTCCACCACAGGGCCTTCTGCGTCCGTCACCTCCTGCATCAATGACATCGGTTCATTTTCGGCCCGTCCAATAGTAGTAATCAAGTCCAAACGCAAGGCTTTGATACTGACCTGCTGGTCTGACATTGTTGGAGACTTCGGAGTTGGCGAGTCGTCGTCGTCGTCATCGTCAGAAATCCGGAACTCCAGGTCTTCGGTGTACCGTTTCCTTTTTACCTGACGACTTGATCGTCGCTTCTGTCAACGTGCAGTATTACATATTATAGAAATTATAAGAATAAAAAAAATATCTTACAAATTGAATTGGTTCAATATATTACACCATCTAAGCACCAATTACAAATATTAATGACAGTATGGTTCTCGTTGGTCACAATTTTACATTTCAAAATAATTCACAACCAAAAACTAATTTTTCTTACGACAGACCATAAATAGCAATAGACATAACATATCAATAGAACTTGGATGGATCTCATCTCATTCACATTGTCATTTACTTTTAATATATGTATTCACTTCCGATTTAATGTCTGTCACCAGAATCTGGCCGGATGTGAATATGCTGATTACCAGAATATCTTACAAATGGCCAAAAGCAAGACAAAACTCACAATTCAGTGAGGGTACAGCAATGAATCAGAGACATTTACCTGAACACCATCATCTTCTTCCTCCTCTGGTGAATGTGCAGGTGACTTCAGAACTTCTACATCAGAGGTGACGGAAGGCTCTCTTTTGCGCTTGGAGTCTTTCTTGGTGCAGTTACTGGACTCCGAATCAGATTTCTTAGCACTGCAGATTAAAAAAAAAAAAGATTGGTTAACATGTTAGTCACAACCAGAAACCACAGATTTCACAGTTTACATGTGAAACCAACACTCTAATGACATTTTAAGCTGAAGGTTTTACCCCAGACAGCACGCACTCAGTTAGCATTAGCAAAAGTAGTGTAGTGTAGACCCTTGAATCCAATTTTGCAAATTTAACTAATTATACATACATTACCAAATTAGAACCCATTTTGTTTTAGCCATAAAGGTTTATTATACGATTTTTTTTAAATAGCAAACTGTGAAATCCTCGTTTCCGACTCCACAGGCATCACTGTGTTTTTGGCCAAATTTTGGCAAAACTGTCAAAACCTGCCAAAATTTCAAACCCCTCTCGGTTAATACTCAGCCATTCATTCAATGACTTTACACATCACATGGATGATTTGGTACCCAACCTACTTCTTCCAGTGCATTCCAGAGGTTGTTTTGATAGCTTTGGGAACTACAGTGCTGTCTACTGTAGCACACCAGGAATTCCCTCAAAGCTTTGCATGGCGTTTTGCACACATCTAAAGTGGAATCTAGGCAGAAAGCAAGTTCACTCCACTTCCAGTGGTGGATCTCTCTCCCTGCCACAGATTACACAAAGCCCTGGAGGCTCCTGCACTCTGTGGCTCTGGGGCCCCCCTCTCTTTTCATTTGCACGCCAAGAGCAATCAAATCGCCCTGGTAACCGGCGGTCATGTGACCCGCACCTGTTCCTCTGGCTGGACGCCACTGGCTAAAGCCATCTGCTTGCCTCAGTCAGAGTCTCCCTCTCCAAAACTCCTTCAGCACCTGCAGCCCACTCGGTGGCTTTGCTTTTACACAGTCAATGCTCAGTAAACACGACAGAACTACGCAAGACGCAGAAACGGAGGGCAGTGGAACAGAACGTTCAGTGGAGGCGTGAGGGCTTTCCTTTCACTAGCTGACCTTCCCCATCCAAGAGCGTCGTTGCAGTGAACATCCCGCTACATGATGCACAGAGTTTGACCATGTAGCCTTCAGAATGAACGGTGAGGTGGGGGGTGGGGTGGTCAACTAATTGGCATTAGCAGGGGAGGACGTAGTCTTTGCCGCAGGTTTTTCGTTAGACGTAGTTCTAAGTGCTGACACTCCGAGGAGGAGGAGAGAGGGCCAGGGGGTTAATGGGACACCTGCCGCTGCCAGTGAGATGTCTCATCTTCAGCCGGACCCCCCTCTATATAACAGCAGCTGCTCACACAAGTGTTTACCCACAACAGCCCATCCACAGAACAGGGGAACACACAAACACAACTACATAAACAAGAACCCAAGGTCTGTGCGAACGAGCGGGAACAAGTCCAAACAAAAGCAGAAGTATGTTCTGGATTTTAAAGATGACCACCCAGACAAAATAAGGGACCGGTGACACAGTGTCTGTGTGCAGAAGCACAAGAGCCGGGATTAAAGCAATATTAAACACGGACGGATTAAAAGAGAGGGAAATGCCTCACCAAGGGTGCCGGACTGTGATGAGAATGAGTGGAAAGAGGATGTGAGTGGGTGAGTTGTGATTGGTGAGAGGACGAGGGCAGGAAACATTGGTGGAATAGACTAGCAACAAAGTGCTGTCATGCAATGGAGTATGAATTCAGTCTTATGCAGTTTACCCCTTCAGTTGGGCGCGAACACTTTTGTAGTAATTCATGAAGAGTATTAGTTAATAGTAAAAGTAGTGAGGCGTAAAGGCTCAAATGTGCTTTAGAATCATTTTAATACCAGACGCTGGTGAAAACTGTTGGGTTTTTTTTGAAGAATACATGCACTCTGTCAGGAAAACTTGTGATATATGTGCACTGACTGTGCAAAAATTTTGATTTAGGCAATTGTGACATTTCAGAGTGTTATCATCCATGTCAAACCGTTTGCATGTCCATTCATCTGTCCATCCATTACCTTACGATTACTCCGCCTTACAAATACAGACATGAATCATATAAAAAAATAAATCTTAAACCAAAAAAAAAAAAAAGAGAAATTCCTTTTTGGATTGGCCATGACACACCAAAAACAAGCAAGTTGAAATACCAACATGTAAGCTTCTGTTTCTTGAAAGGAAAGATGAAATTAATGTGCAGCTAGTTTTGTAATATTCAATATTTCCCATCATTAATAAACTGACGTACACTAAAATTACCAATTATTTTGAAACCTCATGCTCCATTATTGCTGAATATCCATTAGGTTTTTATAGTATTGCACATTTTAACACGGCACTATCAATAGCCATCAATTTTGTGAAGCCTTTTTAAGAAGTCAAACACTGCAGTCATGCCTTAAGACAGACCGAGTCAGTTCCAGCCTTGAGTTCTGCTGATTCAGTGCAAAACAAAGCGTTGCAGATCACACGATGGCTTAATTCCCAACAGACTGGACGCTATCGTTTTAAACTCATCTAAAAAGTGGCGAGTCTTAAAATAAGGGATGGGCCTTCCAGAGTAACGCTGGAAGTGTGTAGCTTCTACGGTCCTGCTCATCCCCCAGTGGCTGTGCATTCACCGTTCAGCTCAATTCTCGAATCCATTCACTGCACTTAACATCTCCTTTGAGCCAGTGAATGGTCTGATCACCAAAGCAGCAAAAACAAGACTTCACAGGCAAAGAAAACTCTTAACCTCAAGTGGATCAGGCCTGCCTGTCTTCGAGAGGGATAAAGTCGTATAGCTCGCCTCTGCTGTGTTTACATCTCTCTCTGTGTGACATTGAACCTCAAAAGAAGAGTCCAATTTTTCACCCTCGCCAGAGTACCCAGGGCTTGTTTGAAGACAACCGAACAAGAACGTGTGGCTCAAAAGATGTTGTAGTCCGATTTGAGAGCAAGCAGGCATGATGGTCCCGCTCGCACAGAGCGTTCGGGTACACACATATTGCAGCACTTCCTATGCAACCGCGACTGTTGTGGTTTTCGTGTCGGCGCACACAGGATGTAGCAAAGATAATCTGCAGAAGAGAGAGAGCGTCTCGCATCGGTAGAAGAAAATCAAAGGGCTGAGCAAGCTGCCCACCTGGGTTATGCGGTTATGCTAAAAACAACCCCACTTTGCCAATAAACTGAAGGTGAGACGTGTGTGCTTGCCATGCAAAACAGAGGGGAAGAGGTGATGATGCCAATGTATGGAAAACTTGGCCAGAAAGACAATTTACCACATATTATAATTTCACTCAAGAGTGTGGATCAGTGAAAAACTATTTATAGTCGTGACGTATGAACACATTACAAATGCTTTTAATGGCCGTTGATGATTTTTTCATCTTACTTTTTACCCTGTGGTCCCCATGGTCCAATATTATGTGGTTATTTTGTGCTATATTAGTGAAGTTTTGATTCATTGGAAGACACTCGAGTATGGAATTTGGTAAAATAGACAAGTGACTCTGTAGAAGTGTAGTCACGCCGAGTTCTGAATTCGTTCTGACCTAGTTAAACTCTTCAGTAACGTTTATAGTAATAGTAGCGAGATTTAAAAGCTAAAATGTGACACAGAATTATTCAAATCCCTGTTGCTGGAAAAAATTTGACAGAAGAGAACAACACAACCACTCTGTCAGAAAAACTTGTGATATATGTGCATTGACTTTGTGAAAGATTTGATTATGACAATTGAGATACATTTTATGATGTTTCAGAGAGTTGTCGTCTTTCATTACTTTCATTAAATTTGACGTAAAAAAAAAAAAAAAAAAAAAAAAACAACAAATAGAGGAGGGAAATGAATAACATTCGCATAAATTGTGCTAGAACTTGATAGCCCACTTTTGAGTAATGGGGCCGTACTGTTAAAAACCACCCACAGGGCCTCACTGATGCCTCACATCCAGTACAGTAGCAGGTTTGGTCAAATTCAGGCCGGCGTGATTAATGAGGCGACATTGTGGACTAACTAGCATAAGGTGCCATTTTGAAAGGAGACATCGCCTCCCCTTTTCCTCCCTCACTTTCCTCGCCCTCCCCCTTTCCATGACCTACTGCTCCGGCACTGTGCTGCAGATGCGCCGCAGAGCGCTCGCATTGGCCCGGCCCTTTTCCTCAGGATGAAAGGGACGCAACAGTGGAGTGACAGGCCTTCGGCGGGGCGGGGGAAGGCTGACACATTCCTCAGCCAGATCATGTTACCACCTCAGCTATTGAAAAATGGTCATGCAACCTTGCTGCTTTGCATACCCCGGCTGGATGTGCTTTCCCTCTCTCGGTGAGGACGAAAGATGGGGGTGGGCGATGAACAAAAGGAAGCGGGCATTCTTTCAAAGTGATGGGAATGGAAATAAACGCAACAACTAGAGATCTGGCAGCGTCTAGTTAGGAAATGGGTCTTTTTAACACGAGAGTCTCTTCTTAAGCTGAGAACAAAGCCATAAAAAACCCTTTCGAGTTTGTGGTTTAGTGTTTGAAGAAAAACATCCGATATGCAAGGTCTTTGAAAGTAGACAGTATCAAGGCTCTTATGGCTCAAAGTGGTAGACAATATAATGAACCGCCTCTCAAAAGGCAGCATGTCAGACTTGGAGAGCTAAATCTACAGTTAAATGTGCTACATAAGCACACAAGTGTCTGTGATTCCAGCCACCCTTATACAAGTTATCAAGTAAAAACCATTAAACTAAAAAAAACAGGCAGTTAAATGGCATTTGAAATGACTGTTCACATGGAAACTTGAAGAGATCTTGCTTACCTTGGCTTTTTGGAGCTTTTAGGCTTGGGAGTGGTGGTCTTCACTTTTTTCTCCTTGGGTTCTTTGGGTGTTTTGGGAGCCTTCGGCGTTTTCGGAGTCTTGGGCTCTTTAGGCTCCTTGGGCTCCTTCTCCTTTGGTTTCTTCTTGCTTTTCTTTCCAGTGGTAGACTGATCCATTAATGTCGCAAGCGAGTTTTCTTCATTAACCAGAGATGTTCCAGCGTTATCACTGAAGTTGTTGCCTTCGCCGTCTTCACATGCCTTGGATTTCTTCTTTTTCTTCTTTTTTGGCTTGGGCTCAGTTTCTGTCTGCTGTACATCACAGCCGACATGGTTTGGGCCTGAGGCAGGGGTCATATTAGATGTTGCCATCTCCAAGGAAGGATCTGATGGGGAATGCTGACATGAGCAGAAAGAGACAAAAATATGTTAGCATGTAACATGTAAGTATTACTTGTAATAATCAATTCCGAAATCAAATAGTACTTTAAAGCCTTCACTAAAGAACTTTCTTCTAGCAGAATTGTGTCTCAAAGGTGGAAATAGAGGAGGCGGGTGCTGGTGTTTCCTTTTGGGGCACGTTACTGGTCTGGCTACCATTGCTTCCATTAGTAGCCATGCTAGCTTGCAGCTCAGCATAATTAACGCAACAGTTCTATCGCTTCTCTTCCAGATATCTCCACTTCTCTCCATTCACACAAAGGCAGCCTGACAGGAAACATGCTGGCAGCTGTGCAAAGTGTCCGGCTTCAGAGCCCCTGCAGCAGATGGAACCAAGGCATTATGACACTAATGAATTATATCTCTACAGTGACCGCAGATTGCTTTTTTGCGGTTTCACTTTACCGCCGATTTCCAATGTAGATCTTAGTGTCTTTATTTCAAATATTTCCAGATTCATTGGAGAATTACGTTCCGCAAACACTGGAATTTCTTGCCTCTTGTTTCCCGTCAGTGTAATTTTAGTAGTTGCTGTTTTGTACCAAACCTCCGAGAGTCTGGCTTTGCGTTTGAGACAATGACTTTGGTTAAAACAACTAAAACAGCTTTGGTGGAAAGTTTATGTTTTAAGGAATGAACTAACTACCATGAATAATAAGGGTCTTCGTAGGCATCACCAAATTATACACAACTCTTGCTGTAATTTTGAACGTGAGAATTCTCACGTTCAAATTTTTGGGACAAAAAGACTATTATTCTAACCATCATCCTACTCTCATCTACATATCTATCCATCCATCAAAAGAACCGAAACTTTAAAACTTGGGAGGCAGAGGCTTTTGCAGCAAAGACTAGAGGAACAACTTGTGTGTTCAGTCTGAAGCAGCTTTAAAACAAAACAGTCTTGTAAACCACATCATTGTGACGACAAAAAGCATATTTCCTGTAAACACTCTGAGCGAAAAAATCATTGCACCATGCATGCCAAACAGTGGCAAGGTCACTGAAAAAACCCAACACACGGTCTAAAACTGGTCATTAGAACAGTTGGAACAGCGAGCACTCTGCCGGCAATGTAACGGATAAATGTCTCTCCTCTTGCCAAGTCTCTCCAATAATCAATTGCATGAATGACAATGGGCCTACCACACGTGCTCTTTGCATTTCTAATTTGACAGCAGCAGTCCAGAATACAATATGTTCAATATAGGATTTCATCTCTCAGAGGGGGAGACTGACGTGTCAGTTAATCTAGCGGGCAAAGTGCTCGCTCTGTGAGCTAAATACTCCCTGAAGGAGCACTGCACCATGGCTCAGCACAGCAGGGTTTTTAGCATGGCGAACCCATGACTTAACACCAAATTCATCTGTTGAAAACTCGCTCTCAGTAATACCCCGAGCTAAACTTTATCTTAAGATTTGACAGCAGACCACTTGAAATTTGGCCTGAACTTGAATAGATTCTATCCTAAATGTCAGGATGATGATGCAAAGTCTCAAGTCTTGATGTAAAAACTGAATGGAAGGTTACAACCAATACTACTAATACACCAGAGTATCAAACATGGTATAAAATGGCAATATAACTTATTAGGTAGAGATGCACAATTCTGGGCAAAATGAGAATCACAATTTCTTTTGCTTGAACTAAAAGATCCCAATTCTGGATTATTTTGTTTTATTTTAAAGATTTAATTATTTGTTTTGTACTGTACATTGTACTATTGGAGTTTCACTCACCACAGCTCACACGCTGGTGTGACAATAAAAGTGATTTGATTTGATCATGAACATTGGGTTGTCAAACAGCCATAAAAAACTTTTTTTTTTTATTTAAAAATGTAAAAAAAAAAAAAAATATTTCAAATCTAACCCTTTTTATATTTTCACCCGTCTGGCAAATCTTCAAACCGATTTTAGTTTTAGGACTAGTTGTGTTAGACAGACACGACGGCGAGGATCTGCTTTGCAATGGGTTCGCTTTGAACAATCAGAGCAAGGAGTCAAAAAGTCACAAAATTATTTGTACTCACGCAGAAGAGATTTGCACGCAAGCGTACAAAAATCACACAGGCGCAAAACGTGCTGCGCTCGCAAACCCGGTTTCTCGCGCAAAAAAGTTTCTTTAGCACTAATTTGATCCCATAGAAACACTGGAGTGCATGTTTTCACGAGATCAAAAGAGTTCGGCTGAATCGTACGCTGGATTAAGATCGCGAAGCTGGTGGGATCGAGACTGCAATTGCAATCTTTTAATCGATTAATTGTGCAGCTCTATTGGGAGCACTAAAAACGTGACATTTTCAAGAAAGTTTGTACTGGTAAAAATATAAGATGCACAGACAATGTTAGGCTGTTAAATGCCATTACAGTTCAAAAATACATAACTACAACTTCATATGCTCAAAAGTCAAAACTTTTGCACATTCCATCGCAATCATCCTTTTGCAATGAAATTCCAAGTAAAACCATGTCAGTTTGCTGACCGACATGACTTTGGATATATAGAAGGTACGTGAGATTACACAAGTGTGGAAAAGCGTACATTAGCATCTGCATATTCATTTGAGTTGTGAAAAATGATGCAATGCTGCAAACGCTCGCATTGATACCAGTTTGACCAGAACCAACATTCTGTTGACAAAATTGAAAGCTGATCTAGTCAAAATTACCGACTGCAGATTTTAAACCTTTCACTATTTCATTAACAAGTAAAACTACAATTCAAACAAAAGTCTATCAGTTTGTCTACACAGAACCATCTTAAATCTCTTCCTAACAGGGTGCAATTTATTTCAGAAGAAAATGTAGAACAAAACTCTCAAAATACATTTTTACTTAAATGAAACTAAAATACACAATGCACGGGATTAATATAAAATGCCAGGGAACAGTTTAACTCCTGAGATAACTACAGCATTCCAACCTTGTGCCGACAGCACATTACACAACAACATCTCTCAGTCTCTTCTCATTACCAAAAATACTTAACTGTTAATTTTGTCCACATTTTTTTGTTGCTATAGATAAATCTCCGCATCCCTCCACACAACAGCCTAAAAGTTATGGTCTAAAGCAAAGTAAAACGCAGCTAAATATTACACGGTTTGAAAATGTCACCAGCAAACCTTATCAGCACACAATCAAACAGACACCATCAACAACACTGATCCATGGGGGTATGGGAGAGATAAAGAGACAAAAAAATGCTATGTGCTGGATATGCGTGCTGAAATAACAGCAACCATTGTGCATGAATGGGTCACCAGAGAAAGAGGCTTTCAGAGCAAAACAAGCTAATGGCATCAGAAGCACGTGACACTTGCAGCTATGAGAGCTGCGAACATCCCTTCCCCACTGGATGCCTTCTCCACCCTCCCAACAGGACACATCCTGCTGTATGCCATTAACTCACGCATGAGTCCTCTGAGACAGGCAAAGCAAACAGAGTCGAGCGAGACGAGGGGTGAGAGAAAAGAGAAAAAGAGAGGGAGGGTGTGTGAGAGAGAGAGAGAAAGGGGGAGCGGAAGGAGTGCAGACGGGGGAGGAGAGAGATGCTTACTGCTAGCAGGAAGGGAGCATTTCCCCTTCAGAGTTAAAGGGGGGAGGGGAAGGGTTAGGAGATTAGCACAGTGGCGCCTATGTCTTGGGGAGGGCCAGGATATGCAGAGTGGAGGCAACAAATAGCAGGGGAGGAAAAAAAAATAAAAAAAAAAATCAACTTCCACACACATGCACCCAACAAGGTCACTAGCTACACCGCAGTGACAATTAAAACCATACTAGATTTTTCTCCCCAACACTCATCAATACAAACAGAACTTTCACCAACTAGATGCTTTATTTCTTGGCTAACCTGCATGTGAGGCACTTTCTGCATGGGTGGAGGCGACTGGTGAGGAGGTGCCCACGCCTGCTGAGACGGTGGAGAGCTCTGATGGTGGGCAGCCAGGTGTGTTTGCGACAAGGGAATGGTGGGAGGGGTGTGCACCTGCTGCAGCTGCTGCTGCTGGAAAGGCAACGGTGGCGTCTGCAGCTGCTGACGCTGAGCTTGCTGAGGGAGAAGCCGTTGGTCCTGAGGCCCTGGCAGCTCCAAGTGGCCGACACCTGGTCCTGCTGGAGGTCTTCCTTGAGCACTTCCGGCCCTGTGATTGGGGGACAGTGCTGCGTACATCTGGGTGGGTGGAGGATGAGGGTGTGATGGGTGTTGTTGGTGAGGGTTCATTGGCCCACCACCTCTCTGAGGGTGAGCGATCGGGCCTTGCGTTTGATGCGGATAGCCACCAACATCCGCTCCCAATCCGGTGCTTGGTGGACGACCCTGCTGGGGCGGTGGAGTACCGGCAGGGGTAGCCAGGTTTCTCATAGGCGACATAGCTGTGGGTGAGGCATAGGATCCCTGAGGTGGAGGTTGTAGATGTGTTTGCTGCAGCTTCTGCTGGGTTGAAGACTGGTTAGGAGTCAGATGCATAGGCTGGGAGTTGATTTGGTTCACATGAATGGGCTGCTGGTGCATTGGTCCCGGTTGAGCTCCAGGTGGTGGGTAGCGCTGTGGCCCAGTTTGGGCAGGGTATCGCTGCACCTGGGTCACTGAAGCATTAGGGTTACTGTTGCTGCTGGTGGTAAGGCTCAAGTTGGGACTCATCCCTGAAGTGTTGGCTAATCCCTGATTAAGGTTGCCGTATGAAGAATAGGGAGGGTACTGCCCTGAGCTGTTTACAGTGTTGGAAGGGACTTGCTGGTTGTGCATGTTGTATCCCATATTTTGGTGTGGTCGCCCACCCATGACCTGCTGCTGCTGTTGCCGTGAAGGACTTTTTGGAAACTGGGCATTGTGACTGGCCACAGACTCTGGGTGTACTGGGCCCTGACCAGGTCTATGGAGAAACTGAGGATTAGGCTGTTGCTGGGGAGGTTGTGCTGGGAGGTGCAATTGGGGTGCTGACATTCCAGGGTTCTGAGACATCCCTACGTGCCCCATGAAGTGATTGGCGTCTTGAGGGAGGCCTTGTGAAAAGTGGTTTATTCTTGGAGGAGTTTGGGTCTGGTTGTGTCCTTGCATGGGATAGTCCCCACGATTGATAAAAGGGGCCATTTGGTGACCATGTGCCTGTGCTCCAGACGGACCATGCTGATGTGATGCAGGCTGTGTAGGCTGCTGCTGCTGCTGGAAAGGGGGTCGAACTTGTTCTGGCATCTGCATTGACTGAGTTCCCCATGAATTCCCACCGTCTGGAAATGACTGGTTCCGTCCATCACCTTGAGAACCTGTGTACACATGATGCCCTCCATTTCCACCCACTCCTGATTGAGCACCATGGTAACGGGAATGAGGGGAAGACATGCCATTCACTGGTCCGTTGCCCATCATCCGCCCACCCTGCTGGTCCAAAGAATGCATCTTGGGCTGCTCATATTGACTAAAGTGGTCAAAATGATGGCCAAGTTTGGCCTGTCCAGGAACTACAGGCGAGGAGAGGTGAAGAGAAGAAGAAAGCTGTCCATAGCCTTGGTGTTCGTGAGGGATCTGTTGACCCATGGGATTTGCTTGACCTTGGGGGTAACCACATTCACCTAGGCCCTCAAGATCATCGGAAAACAAATTCCCATCATCTCCAAAGAGACTCATCATGCCTGGGTCAGCCATGGCCGCAGTGCTCCTGCTGCCCTACCAAGCTTCAGAAGCAGGGCAGGCAATGTGTGCTCACAAGAGGTGGATGTCCTCAAAGCCGCTAATCCGCTAACTAATCTGCAGCATGTCACTCCATATTTTCTTAATTCTCCCAGAGAACGCAGCGTCAGGCAAAGTCAGGTTACAGAACCTAGTAGGGAAGAAAGAAAGACAGGGTATTAACACAAACAGCTCTTGGTGGGTCCAAACCTAGCCCACTTTGTTCATTTAACAAGACTTCATTCCTGCTTTTTGTGAACCACAGACTAGTGTGAAGGATAGTGCGGTTAAATCGGTTGAGAGTGACTTTTTTGCCAACCTTTGATCCCAACCCCCCACCCTCAGTTCCTTCTGCTTCCAAACAAAAGGGCCAACACAAACACACACAAATCCTAAATTCATTCATTCTTTCTTTACAATTCGTTGATAGAGAAGATAGAACAAAGGACTCGTAGTTAGGCAGAAGCAGAGGTAGTTAAACAACAGCAGCTGCCAGACCAGGCAAGCAGATGTATGAACACGCGCAAGAAGCCCACCTGCTGAAGTTAAGTCTTAAAACAGCCCTGTTGCTGCCTCTTGCAGTTTTCTCTGTATGGCTCCTTATGTACAAGTCGAAGTAAGTTTTTTTTTTTTTTTTTTTTTACAAAATTTACATTCATGTGCATGGTATGCACATAACCAGCTTGTCAAAATCACAAGGTAATCAGATAACGAGGGAATTATGTAGGCAAGGAAGGAACTAGATGTTCCACTCAACCACAACCAGCGCTGTGGAAAAGGTAGAGAGCGGATATTAGCATGTATGTTGTAAAGGGTTTCAGTAGACATGAGAGGGGATGGGTAAGGAATGCGTCGCCATAACGGCAACAACCCAACAAGAAATTTTTACTCAGGCTCCTCCCACTCTTCTTTAACCAACCCCCAATGTTCCTCTCTCTAGGCCTCTCTGTACATGGCTGCTGCTAAAACTATCCCAGTGAAAATCTGCGCTATAATCAAAAGAATATTTTTGTAGTAAGTAGTATACCAGAAGGTCCAATATAAACATGATATAAACATACAGACACATAATATTAAAGTATTTGTTAAAATAGTGGCGAAAACTATTAATTATATATATAATTTATATAAAATTATATATGAATAACTATATATGACAGCATCTCCAACATAGGAAAAAAAAGCATACTTGGGTTCAAGGTTTATGAAATTGTATGTGCTTTCTAACAAATAAATAAAAGTTTTATGAAATTGTATGTGCTTCCCAACAAAAAAAAAAAAAAAAAAAAAAAAAAAAACAATACATATTACTGGTCAATGACTAATCAAACTTTAAATAATAACAAGTCACACAGCATTGGGGTTTTTCACTCGCAGTGTTCTTTTGTTGAAAGCCACAACTTTTCTTACACAATAGACTGACGCAGGGAACAATTAATCCTGCTTGCACAGCACTATTGAGTGTGCTAAACTTTTAATTTATTGTGCAGCTACAACATCATTTCTATTACTGTAGCTACTGTATTACTGTATTTCTATTACTACATGCACTGTTAATAACCAGAGCAAAAGTATGATTAAACAGTTCAATTAGTCACAGTCGCTTTATTTCTCCAGTATGTAAATTAAAATTTTACAATTCTCGTATAAAAAAGTGAGTGAAACCTTAAAGCCAATTTGATTAATTACTTTCTAGTCGTTCTATCCAATCCGAGGTGATGCTGATGGATCAGATGATGTTTGTGGATGTGCAAAACAAGTATTGTAACGTTTTCAATTTACAAATCATAGTCTTGTAATTACAATGTATTTCAACACTTCTTGCAAGTTGCCACAAATCCTAATGTAACTACATTGCAAGAATCCTTTCCCCAAAATATTGTGAATAAACCGATTCATCCTCAGTCAAACATTCCAAACGCCCTGATGGTTTTCACATCACACCAGATACAACCACAGCTAGTCAAAATTATAAGAGTATCTGAAAGTAGAAAGTGGTTCTTGTGGGTCACATCTTCACGGTTATACAGTAGAGACGTGTGGCTCGAGAAGAGACAGCAATGAATCAGTCCCTATCTTACAAACACAGCAAGATGGTGTCCATGCTGCACCAACGTCAACAACGAGAGAAAGCAGGAGATCCTTTAAAGCTATGCCAAAAGCCACAAATTTGAATCCCTGTGATCAGATTTGCAGTTTAAGCCATCAGGTTGACCGTTCACCCAATTCCTCTCCAAGAGTGACAGATGTGGCAAAGTGCCAAAGTGGCTCCATTGGGTTGGACACGCCCACCAAGGAGGAGTGTAATTCCAAGACACAGGCATGAATCACCATGACGTAAAGGCCTACAGAGGAAGGACGAAGTATGGATGGCCAGGCTTGTGCAGGGCAGAAGAACGGAAGCTGGGTGATTTTATATAATGTTCAGTTACTATTAAAATGTGGAAAAAAAATATTTTAAGCAAAAAAGCTCTATGAAAAACAAAACTTTCAAAACCAACATCACTACCGGCATGACATTTACGACTTCATTTCAAAACGAATAGAGAAGCATGTGCTATTAATGAGATAAACAAAGCAGGCATTAATATTTAATGTAGTCTTATTCTGCAAATACATATTTGATGATTATGATAGGTCACGGTGACATCATGCCGAAAGAGAGCAGAAACAGTGAAGGACATTTGTCCATTTGCAGAATTTAAACTTGCTATAAACATCTAAAAATTAGAACCCATTATCAGTCTAAAGCTTATCGATATTTATTACACAGATACGGTAACGCCAGCCTTCATCATTCTTCCTGTGTACATGGGTGAATAAGTTCATATTATCCTTCAGTCTATCAGTCATTTTGACAAAACAAGCCATAAACACCATAAAAGCAGAGCCGGTTTCCAGCCATCTGTGTCAGAGCACCAACCCGCATTGTTTTCTCCTGAAACCAAACCAACCAAAGTGGCCTTGCCAAAAGAGCAACAGATGGACAGCAGAAAAAAAAAAAAAAAAAAAAAAAAAAACGAAAGGGCCACCAAGTGTGTGTGATTGCAGTCATTAGCAGCAACAGTCTCTTTAATGCACTTGGCAAGCAAGTCACTGATTAACCAATCCTACCTCCCCAATTTTCCCATTTCTCAGCGAGCTTTAAAACCCTGTTAAGAGAAGGGAGGTCTATGGCCACCTGTGGTTTCTCTCTTGGATTTGTGCTTAACATACAAAAGGTGCGCATCATGGCGAAGAAGAGGAGGATGAGGAGGAGGGGTGTTGCCTAGTACAAGCTCTTTGCACAAATGCTCACCAGTAGCACTCCTTTTATTTCTCTCCCCTCTTCATCAACCCCCACTTGAAGCTCCATCTGCAGCTGGGCATAATTTATATCTCCGCTCCTTCGCATTATATGCATGAGTGGGGGGTTTGAAGGGGTGCATCTGTGGCAAGTACATAAGCACAAAGGGGTGACACAGGATGTGACGGGTGGTAACACTGGAGAGAGGAGGCTGCAGAGCTGTGTGCACATACTGTCGGCTTAAAGATGGTCTAAAGCGAACGCCAGGACACCGCAGCATTATAAAGGTAACGAGGTGTGTGGAAGTCGGCAACATCACGTTGGGTCCATTTCATGTGATTACATGAAAACAAGATCTAGCATGTGTTCAAAGTCACAGACCATCAGAAATGGCGGATTTGGAAAAAGAGGAAGAAAGAACTTTGACCTTCACTCCCAGACCTGTTGTCACAGACCGCCTGCGGCACTTGTCTGCATACCAGCTGAGGACCTGCAGCAGGGTCAGCTGGGACAAGAAACCACGGTCGCTAATGCACAACATAGTCAAAGGTTCCAAAATGTTAGATGATGGGACGCTGAACAAGACTCAACTGTTCGGAGATTTGGTAATATCAAGGTGCACAAAAATCTCATGTGAACTAAATTGTAGGTAGCAAGTGTTTACCTTGAACTACTTTACAAAACCGCTACTGTCATTCGTTGTCAAACATCTATTCAGTATAAATACTGTTGTTAAAATGAGTTAAGTTGGGTTGAAATTTGAATTGGGGGGAAAAAAAAAAAAACATTCCACATTGATGACAGTGAAAGCGATTGCGACTGTCCTTTAATTATACACATTTCCAAAGGAAGGACATTCTATTGACATCAGGATCTCAAGGATTAAGCAAGTTTTCGATGGTTACTAATTATTTTCAATAAAAATAGTTTCAGGAAACTTCATAAAAACTAGCCAAAGACTGGACCAAGAGAGGCAGCCACCGGGAAACTTTATGGAAACTGTTTTCGCTTAAAGTCCGGTGTGAACGCCACCGCAACTCATTTGAATGTCAGACCCATCCATTCTAAGCCATTCATCTGAAACTGTTCCTCCATCTTCTGTGTGGCAGGACTGAGAGGGGGATGGTCAACCAGAAGAGGAAAAAAAGCCTGCTTGTTTTGCAGCACAACAGGCCTCTGCAGCCCTCCTGCTAACCGACGACTAGAGAGGAGGAGTTAGAGGGAAAGAGCAGCACACAGCTCCCCTGTTCCTGGCCGAGACTGAAAGCGTGTTGTCGGATAACTGAAATACCAGCTTTGAAAGCATTGTCCAATTCCAGCCTTTTTCGGCACATGTGCTGGGGTGTGTCTGACCCACATCCACAGCAGATTCCTCGTCGCAAGTTGCGGGCTGGTACCTACTGGAGTGGTTTCTGTGAATGAATTAACCTCGCCTAAAGTAATCCCGCAACTACTAACTTATCCAACTACTCAAGGGACAGGGCACAGCTCAACCTTTAACCTCTAGGAAACTGTAACTAAATGTGCCGTTTGAAATTAGTTTAGAACTGTATTTATTATGTTCTAAACCTTGTGTGTGTGTGTTCAACACGATGTCATGGGCGACGCAGTTTGGATTGACAAAATGGCAGACGAAAAAAAAATAAAAATCGCTATGAAAACAAACTAAACGAAAACACGTCCATTGCTTGTTCGGTTAATCGCTGATGCGTTCATACCGACACAAACACCTTTTACCAAGCAAACAAACACGATTCACATACTCGTTTACAGAGTTGCGAAAAAGTTTATATAGGTGTATTGTTTGCCAGACGCACCGGTGGTTGTGGACCAGCACGCCGGATTCGAAAAGAGGAACCGGCACCTGACTAGACGGTCGGCTCGAAACAGCCAGCAATGCTTCCTCGGCGCCATAAACGGCCAGCAAGCGACACGAAAAGTTCGCAGCCATTACACACTCGCGTCTGCTCCGTCACACCGGCTTCATATCTGCCCGCTGACCGACACACATTAAAAGCTGCCATCTTAGGTTACAGACTAGGAGGAAGCGACCGACGGAGCCTACCGCGCGCGCGCACACTTGATTCGCATTTTAACGAGTTTAAAAGTTTAAACACGACCCCTTGGACGTATTAAAACTCACCTGATGTCATAAGAAATTAAAGAACGAGCGGGATTGTTAAGAGTCAAACGCACACATGCACATTTCAAACGTGTCCCGAAACCCGCAAATAAAGCAGGTGCTGCTGAGGCGAATCCTCCAAGTTCCGAGAACGGCACCGATCCGTTCGTCTTTTCGCACGCGTACGACACTGCCGCGATAAAACTTTTGGAAAAAGCGACAAACTGGTTTAATTACAACGGGCCACTCGTTGCCACCAACTATAAATAAAGTGGCGTCGATCCAAACAACCCCCAACCCCGAGCATTGTACCTGTTGACGAGCAAACGGAACAAAAGAAATGTGAGATGAGTTGTGGCCAGCTAGCTAGTTAGCTTGTTGTGAGACAATGAAGTCGCCGTTGTCCGTCTCCTACGGCGGATCAGCCACTTCCAACCAGCTAATTACCTCGCGCACGCCTGCCTCTCCGGCGCGCGCCTCGCGGTCGGCCAACGCGATAAAACGCATCATATTGTTTCAACTCGAACAGATCAACACACATACGAGTTAAAAAAATAATTCCGCGCTTATGGCTTTTAGCCTCGCGAAAAGATTAAAACAGGTACTGACCATCTGGCCTGAAGCAACCCTCCCCGGTGTTGATATTGTCCTTCGGACGAACGCACTTTCCGGCCGCTTCGGCGTTCTTTTAACACACTTGTCCAATGTTACAGCCTTGCGGGGTGTTTTGGAGAACTTTCCGGCGATTTCCGTACGTTGTTTTGATTGTATAAAACTATTTAAAGTGCATTTAATGGCGTGAGGGGTCGGGGATCTCCCTCGATTGGCTCGGCCAGTGACTCACCTCTACGTTCACACCACCTCGTGTCTCAACACAATTAGCCTGCTAACTAACCCTTACTTTTAACGAGGTGGACAAAATCCGTTTCCGCGATCAAAGGAGGGCACGAACAATTTTGATGTCTTATCGCGTCCCGGGAGAATAAACATGGCTTCGGCGATTTAACTCACGTATTTGTCATATGGCGAGTCGCGCGGCTCTATACAATGCAGTGCGCGTGAGCTAAATGAGCTAACGTTAGCATGTGCGCGAGCTACTTTGATCATATACGAAGAGTATAAAACAAAAAAACACAGCACTCCGGTTGTAACACGCGTACCCTTTGCAACTAAAACAACTTTTCGCTGTTTTGAACGAGCTTTTACACAGCACGTAACGTTGAGTTAAATGTACGCTCAAAACAATTCTACCGCAATAAAAGTGCCGATATAAACTCGCGTTCGTCCACGTAACATCTCGTGGATGTGAAATAAGTTAGTGTGCAAGTGGTAAAGTCGGCGGATTCTCGTTATATCAGCAGAAAGAAAGGTGATTCCTTACCCTATTCAATGCGGGTCATTTTAGGGTTTTCACCAATTAACTCCCAGTTGTATATCCCGAAAATCCCTTCAAATGTACGAACAACTGTCGAAAATCAAATTGTGCTGGTAAAGTCGGCGTCTCTTCGTCCCGTCCTCGCCGACTCTGCCTCTCTTCTTTGTGTTAATTTCACTCAATTCGAGTTTAATCCGATCGATCCAGGCTGCCGCGTTCTCGTGTCCTCTCCTCTAGACACTCGCGCTCACCTTCCACAGGCAGGGGGCGCGTGCATGACTTACTGGATAAACATGCGTGCGCGTGAGTGACCTCGCCGGTCTGTGACGCAAGTGCATTTTTTTCACTTACCCACATTTATGGAACTTGTTTGCTGGACTGTTGTAAATGCCCTTCCAAACTTTAAAACCTTTTTAAAACTTTAAAAGGTCTACTCCAAATGCATTTAGGAAAGACAGTGCGAGTACGAGTGTGTTCCATGATTTACGTAGAAAACGTAACTCGCATCCGCTTGAGACGACACGCTGAAGTATGACAAGACGTTATTACAGTATTTGTTCACCGAAAACATTGGTTTAAGAAGTTCATGTTCGTAAAACTACGAACAAAAAGAACAGCGTCGTATAAACAATATGAATTCAACGTAGTCCTAGATATCCAACACCAGCCAATCCGAGACCGTGTTACCTGGAACTCTTAACCCCGCCCATAACAACGCAGAATTTCCTTGCGTCACTTTACGTTTGGATTAACGCTTGTGCCGTCTTCACTCAAAACTCGAGCTATATTTTTGNAAAAAAAAAAAAAAAAAAAAAAAAAAAAGGTAGAGGGTTACAAAGTTACTCCAGGTTTGGCTTATCACACCCCTTTAACAACAGACAAGATGTTCACCATATATCAATTAACAACATAGTGCCAAGAAAAAGCAAGTCTTTACACAATCACTCAAACAGCAGACTGTTTAAAAAGAGCATCGTAAAATTACTTGAAAAAGAAAAATATTTAAATCATATGCAAATAAGACTGCATACGTGACAGCTCTTATGGATACATAGGTTTAAGAATGGATGAGTGTCTGTCCAATCGTTAACTGGGTTAACAATAACCAGAAGGAATATTTAACTGGCCAAAATTACCTAAATAAACCCATGTAACAAGAATATGGTGTAGCTTTTTGAAATTCTTGTAAGGCAAGCAGATCTAGTTCTGGAGAAGTGAACCCATCTGTAACCATGGTTGTAGAGTACAGGTAAACACAAATTTGGCATTAAAAGTTATATAGAGTTGGACATTCTATACAAACAGAAGGTTTAGGTGCACAGACACGAGAATCAAGGCAGATAGCAGGACCTAAAACAAAAGTTGATGTAAAAGTTGACTTTAAAATGGTGTCAAAGCAGTTTTGGAAATATTGAAATACTGTTTCAGTTTCAAGCTCTATTCATACAGTATATAATTGAAGCAAATTTAGTACAGAATTCTAGCTCGGTCAACATACACCAAAGCAGGAAATGATAACTATATATACAGAATGTGAATGATAAATACAAATTTAAAACAGTCCTGCTTTTCTCTTCTTTCACGTTCTTCACTTTGAATAATTGTTCCTGCTTACCGCACAGTTGCTCCTTTATTTCGACTTCAGGGTTGACCACAGATTTCATCAAATTCACCCAAATAAACCGATTAAAATACTATAGATGACTTTGTAGTGTTTAATACAATTCAACTTGAAGTCAAATGGGCAAAACAGAACACAACTTGCTGAGAAACAAACATTAATAGATTTACCACAATAATTCCAAAGCTCCTGCCTTCATCCTTACTACCAACCACACATTGTCTGCTGTAGCCAAACAGGCTTCAGGAGTCTGTCAGAAGTTTGAAAAGAACCTGGACTTCATAAATATTTTTGGACAGCCACCTAATACATGTTTTGAATTGGGGGGCTTGGGCTGTGGGAGGTTAAGAAATAGTTAGTGAGGCCGACCAGTCCAGTAGAAAGGTAAGGGGGGTGTGGCTGGAGGCTGAGTGGTGGTGCTCAGCAACATCCCCCTCCAGCGTGCTGTCCTCCCTGACTGCCTCCCATCGTAGAGTTGGTGGCAGCATGTTGAGGTCCAATCTTAATGCCATTAGCCTGCACATACGAACAAAGATGTTTAGTTAAGATTAGTTCGGACTCCACATCATTTAAAAATGCTTTTGGTTTGTGTCAGATAATGCCCCCCCACACACTTTTGATTGGCCTGAAGTGGTCGACTACCTTTACAGAGTACTCCTTATCAATTGGAGTCCTTTTACAAAACAGTTCAAACAGACTTCAACGGCTACGAATGTGAAATGTCAGATCAAGCCTCGTATAACAGAGTCGCCAGGGCACGGCGGTCCACAGTGAGGTGGGAAAACTCTGGAGTGTTATTTCAGCGGTAACACAGACACGGAAGGAAACCTGCCAAACCTTTAGAAACACACAAGCGTTTTCATTTATTACACAAAAACAATCACATCACTGACTTTTCCCTAAAGTGGGCTCTGGTTCAAAGGCTGACTTGCCATAGAAAAACTGCACTAAATGTTCTCAGGAAACTTCACATTAGTCTAACTCTGATTTATTGTGATCTGGAAGTTAGCGTGGACAGGATTTCTATCAGCTGTTACAGTTTTTTACTTATTTGTTTAACTTTCCCCAAAAAAACGATCGTATAGCCTGGTTGAACCAAGTTGTATTGTATTTAATAGTTGTAGGTTATAAAAATGTGAAGAATTGACGTATTGGCTCTCAGCCAGGGGAAGGCTGACGTGAAGGTTTTCCTGAAGCTGATTTGTGTTTCGAACGTCCTGCTCCAACACTTAAGTCATGTCGGTCATTCAGCATTTATTCGGCTTTTACAATGCCTGTATCACATGAAAACCAGTACAATGATGCTAGTTATTCTCCACTGGCTATTACATGTAAATTTGCATAGATTCGGGGACGACAATGCGGCTACTGTCCTTCAACATCACTTTAGTATAAAGAGTATCAACCATCTAATGTGCAAGCTGAGACTCGTGGAACTCTATGGGCTTATTTAGAAAAAAATAAATAAATAAAAAAAAAAAACTCACAATGTTTCCTGCTTTCACTATTGTGCAATGTTCTAGAAAGAATCATTGTCTGAGCATATTGCATTAACGAAAATTACGAGAATGCCTTTCCAGTTATATCACTTGCTTCACAGCCTCATGTAATCAGGAAATAAAGAACACGTCGTCTCTTGGCATGTTGTGAAGACTTAAATGCTAAACCTGTGTGTGCTTTTTGTGCCATACTTGAAGAGGACGCAAGCAAGTGCTGGGATTGGCTGCAATCATGTCTTGGGAAGTGATAATTCAAGAGATGCTTCACTTTGACTAGTCAGTTTCAAAATTTCCTCAAATTATTTGTGGATTTTCTACATGAAGTGACAGTTGTCTTCTGATTTTCACAAAAATATGCCTTTGAAACATTTTTTTCTCAATTTAAAAATAAAAAAAGATTCTCACAACTGAGCCATTTTTAAGCCGTGGCTAGTGGCGAGTTACTCCTTGCACCAGTCACTGTGTGTTTAACGACTGTGAAGGATGAATTATGGCTTAAACTATTAAAACAAGGCATTTTGGGGCTGGTTTCTCTATATCCTGGAATTTTTCTTTATAGCCCGAGGCTCTGAAACATGACAACCACATTAGAGGGGGGTCTACTGTGTGTGTGTGTGTGTGTGTGTGTGTGTGTGTACATACATTTACATTTAGAATAAGAACAACATTGTTACAATATTACACTGAACATACATCACACGAGGATGACAAAGTCTTTCAACGATTGCATTGCATTTGCAATTATTCAGAACATCTACTGTCAGTAAATATGATTGGAATATCATATTTATCATTTCAAATTGAATTAAAGTGATTGAAAGTTTGTCGGACAAAGATCTTTTGTATATTGTATCTGAAGAACCATAAACAATGGCAGAACATTCAAATTATAGTTCTGTAAATTTAAATTAAAGAACATTTCTAGAAACCCATATCACCCGAAAACAACTCAAGTTAGAATATAAAATAGTCTTTTTCGAGTTCAGTAAACTCAGCCCAAAAACCAAGCTGATCTAAAACTAAATACATAATTAACTTTTAAAATAGGAAAAATAGTCGGTAGTGCTACAGGATGTCCTCTTGATCCAATTATTGCTTACAGAAAAAGCATCTGCGTCCCATTCAAAGAAATTACCTCATTGTTTATATCAAAGACTCCCTCCTGTATCTTTTCATAAATCTCCTTGGCCGTGTTGATAAATGCCTGAAACACAAAACACACGATTCTTTATCAAATTAATAAAAAAAAAAAAACTTTTGACTCTCTAAATATAAAATTACACACTTTTAGACATGAGTTATGATGTTCAAGTGACCAGATAAATCAGGGTTACGGTGGTGATGACGAGCTTAGAAGCCGGTATTTACAGTTGAAGGATGGCGCCCCCATCTGGCTGCCTGCTGGGCTTATTTATTACTCAGCAGTAGCACCACTGGTCAAAGATGATCAGGCCATCGACTACAGCTTAGGTTTAAAGACCTGCCATGGGCACTTTGTAGCCCAATTAACAGTTGCTTTGCGTTTTCGATGGAACGGTACCTCAGCTCTCGGAGCAATTGGTCCTATGTGGCTCAATTAGAAGGGGGGCCAGTGTGCCATAGATACAGGTGTTCTCGTTCCTGCACTATATATGCAAAAGTGTGTGCGTGTGCAGCAAGGGAACCATGAATATGCATGAATCATAAATGGAAGATTGAAACGTCATAAACGGGAGGGGGAAAGGGTCCGGTCGAATTCACACGACACTAATGAGGCAAATTAATCATTGCAGTGGGAGGAAGGGGGAGGCACTTCCACAATTTAACACCCCCGGTCTTTTAAACTCAGCTCTAAGGCCTGCGCGAGCTTCTTGGCTCCTACGGCAGAGAACCCACAGTTTCTCCCCAATGTGTGTATCCCAAGGGTGTTATTTACATGCATGTGTGTGTGTGCACTTGTTTTCACACAGGAACCCAAACATAAATCATGGCACAAGCACAAATGATCAATGCGGCACAAATGCCTCTTCTTTTTTTAATAATTTCACCTCTTCTACATTTGATGCGGTCTTTGCAGAAGTCTCCATGAAGATCAGACCGTGTTCTCTGGCAAAGGCTTCTCCTTCCTCTTTCTTGACCTCTCTCCTTGACTCCAAATCACTGTTGGGAAATACAAACGCATTCTGTTTAACCAAAAAAATCTGGCAGAATACTGCAAACCAGAGTATCAAACGCCCTGTGTGCGCGCGGGTGTGTGTACATGATACAAACTTATACAATATAACATTGAGATCCAAAACATAACAACAACCGATTATGGACTGATTGATATTAATCGTAGGCAGATGATAATTATGTTCTTCGGCTTCAAAATTTAGTTAGAAAATTTGACAAAAGTGACCACCCCATGACCATGACGCTCATCACTGAAGATGTGACCAAGTAGCACCAGCAGGTGTATTCGAGAACAAATAGTATGGATGTGGTTTGTCTACTTAATTCAACTTCAAGACCATCCATTAATCAACCTACCATAACCATACCGTATTTCTTATAATTCTATGTACAATCAATTCTTTACATTGGTGTTTTTGCCTTTAAGGAGATAATAGCCCACATGTGGACACCAAAGAAACCATAGTCCCTGGCTAATTTTGGCACATTTACCACCATGTTTATTAGTATACACTGATGCTGTAAACAATAAAAACAACCTATGGAATACATTTACATATGAAACTAAAGAGTAAGGGTCGAAGCAAACACAGCACTGACCTTTTATTTCCGATGAGCATGATGACCATGTTAGAGTTGGAATGTTGGCGGGCATCTTCTAGCCAGGTTGTCAAGTGATTAAATGTGTCCCTTCTACAACCACAGCAGTCATCACCGTTAAAACAACATACATGTGTGAATTAAACATTTAATAACAAAAAATAGCACAAAACCTGTAGGAACCAGGGTTAACTTTACCTTGTGATGTCATAAACTAGAAGGGCTCCTGCTGCACCCCTGTAGTAAGACCTGGTGATGGAACGGAAGGATTCTTGTCCAGCCTGAAACACAGACACAGCAGCTTGAGAAAAAACATTATATGCAAACAGTTGTGCAGAGTCTTAATGGCCCTGCTCTTTTGAAAAATCCAAGCACAAAATTATACAATTCTGTTGAGAACACAGAAGCAGAAAGTCAATGTACAATGAAGTATCAATCAGCAATGCTTTATCCAACGAAGCTCTGTCTCCCTGCACACAGCGGCCGAGCAGCAGCATGTTATAGTAGAAGATGGCCTCTGGTCAGCACGGCGCTTCTGACAGCAGGCAAATAAGCCAGCAGCACGCATTTGAATTCAATAACCCATTCCCCGGGGCAGCTGTTAACATTAGAGTTAATGGAGCCCATTGTGAATAAATGATGAATGACACCGTTAGGCCTGCCATCTGCTGGAGTGAAAGGTTACAGGAAGGCCAGACATGCAGATTTCTCTTGTTACTTCATCCAACACTCATCCATCTTCTCTGGTTTTATGACAAAGCTTGTTGAGATACCCGGAGAATAAATAATTTGGAGTCCATTTACAGTCATGGTGTGATTAGGATGACATCACTGCAATGAAGCGGCAACCGCAATGATTACCCCCAATTATCCTGACATGGCATATTTCAACTATCCCGACCACGCAAAAGGACAAGGCGCGAAAACAGTTTTTTAACAGGCGACAGAATTAAACATGCAAAGTGAAAACATAATGAACATAATGGATGTATAATTGGAACTGTGTGCTAAAGGACAAAAACAGCACTTAATATTTGGCCGTCACAGAACTCTCCCATCCCACAGTCTCCCTCTGCTGGGATAAAACATGAAGCGTTGTTCAATATTGTCAAAAATGATTTTAATACAAACTATTTGATTAAAAAGGAAATGAAAATA
>SOMO01000039.1:2101870-2129292 GCA_028128575.1 Paedocypris carbunculus | reverse complement strand
AAAAAAAAAACTACAGTAATATTTAAGAGGCTCAAAAATGTTAGGGGCAGTTGTGGTCCAGTGGAAGGGAATTTGACTTTGTGTAGTGTCGGAAAGGCCCCCCGGGTGCCACTCTATGAGACTGCCCACTGCTCAAAGTTTGTTCTAATGGGTTAAATTCAGAGCAAATTTCCCCATTGAGGAATTAATAAAGTTTAAATTATTCTTATTATGAATTACTATTATTATGATGAGATGAGGTGCAGCTTTGGATCAGTGTTTGTGTGATCTTACCGTATCCCAAATCTGAAGCTTTATTTGTTTGCCATCTATAGTGATCATTCGTGCTCCAAATTCAACACCTGACGAAATAAAGAAGAGTATGAGATCAGGATTTTACAACTCAGCACACAATGCACAATGAAAATGGTAACATTGACAATTATTGCCAATTATTTTGAACTGTAGAGGTGTTTAGTAAACTCAGGAATGAGGAAAGAACCATACTAAGAATGTGGGTACTGCTGTTGACCAAACAAGCAACACACACACACACACACACACACACACACACACACACACACACACACACACACACACACACAGAAGTGAACTAATACGTAAATGCTTTTTTCTGAACAGCCCAACAAGGATAAAATATTTTTTTTATAATAAGGATTTCAAATGGTTCCCAATAAGAGAAGTAACTGAAGCATTACAGGAAACGTAATATCAGCATCAGCTTTACGACTCTATGTCAGTCTTTAGCAGAGATGCTTAAACGTCTTTGCATAAAAGCTTGAAAATAGCAATCGTGAGCTGCATGTTTGGCAAGATTTATAGCACTACAAATCAATTTCAATTAAAGCCAATTTTGATACATTTTAAAGCTCAGAAATTATTGTAAATTTTAAATATTAAATATTGTAAATTATTGCATTTTAAGCCTAGTTTTCAAATTGGTGTTGCCAAAATTGTCCCCCATCAATTTGTAGTAAAATCAGGAGTCACGGCAGCCAAGTTTACACACCTCTGGTCACTGGCATGTCAGTTGAGCAGTAAACTAGTACTATGCTGTTTTTAACTTTTGTAGAAAAAAATGTTGTTGAGCAACAATCCTCTTACCAATAGTGAGGTCGTGCACGGGCTGAAAGCGCTTGTCCGTAAACTGTAATAAAAGGCAGGACTTCCCCACACCTGTAGAGCAAACACATCACATCTTAGGATTAGACATCTTAAAAAGCCTTTAACTTCCACACTTTGATGAGTCTTGTTTTCAAACAACATGCACATTCATGTATGGATGTTGCTTTTTCTGTCCCGTTATTCTACTGATAACTGTGGAGGATCAAGAATAGCGTTCAAACACATGTCGGGCCAGTTAAGACAACAGTAGAACTTCAATACCTGTTTGAAGTAAGAGTGAAATGTAATATGAAGGTTGTTTGTTTGTGTTATGATTTGTTTGGGAGATTACAGGGGAGAAACATGTTCCCAAAGATGATTCTTTTCAATAAAATATTAATAAAAATAATTCATCATCCATATTCAGCACTTAAAATGACAAAAACACATTTGCACTTCAATAAAGTCGAAAACAAAATCCACAATTCAAGTGCAGATTTGAGCGTGAATCAGGATTACAGGGCCTGACACACACACACACACACACACACACACACACACACGCAGGTTAAAGGACATTAGCAGGAGGCGTTACCATGAGCAACAGCCGTTGCCAAGCAAGTTGAGTGCATATAAAGAGCGGTCACAAGAGAGATGTCTGGAGACAACACAACGATGATGACATTATGGCGTGTAATATGCAGCCTCACCTGCAGCAAACAAACCATCTCAAGAAAATAAAATAACAGCATTAATAATCCACAATCAGAAAACTCTCCAATCATTCTATCAATGTAATTTCGTAACCAATCCCCGTTCCAATCCCAATTCAATCACTATAAAATGTGGTGATTCATCAAAACATTTGCACAAATTAGTGTTTCAATCTCGTCAGTTCATATCTTGGTCACATCTCAAGACCCAACATAGACTTGACTTGATGAAATCAACCCTGCCAAGCATTGCTACAAAGATTGTGTTTCAGATCAACAAATTCAAAGCTGTTTACACACTCACACACCGAATCATGTGTACAACCACCTAAGCAAGTTCCTCTACGTATTCCCCTTTTTTACATTTTGTTATATTCATTTTTTTAACTGCTTTAGTTGCTGATTTAATGGCAGTGAAAATTAGTAAAAATGGCTGCTATAAAGCCAAATTGTTTATAAAATTACTAGTTGTTACAATTAAAACAAAAAAAATCTATAGAGACACATACAATCATTGCTTATGACTAAGTAGCATTATTAAATGATGGCTAGATTGATAGATAAAAAAAAAAGACTAGAAACTTTGACCATGCAATTCATTTTCTAACCCTGACATGAAGATTTCTAAACAAACTGATTCTAAACTAAATTTCCAAAGAACAGGTTCAAAACAAAAACGGCTCAACCTAGCCAACTGAGTTGTGTGTGGTTTGAGTGCGTGTACATACAATACTCAAGTGTAAACCAGCATGTGGGGAAAAAACATCATCACACAGTGTACAACATTACAGGTCATGTAAACACAAGGATTTATGTTTTGCTAAAAAAATTGCTTAATATTAATAATAATAATGATAATTGCTTTAAATACACAGTAGAATAAGCAGCATTAAACCCCATATTTAGTCATTAAAGGCCTCTTTTAAGGATTCTTTACAAGGTGAAGGGTTTAAAATGTTTTGCCTTTTTTGATTAAAAAAAAGAACCGATCACAGCCCTAAACTCCATTTTCATAAATTAAGTAAACATGATACATACTGTAATAGAACTTGAACTTAATTAAGGTAAAATAAAGTCTAAGTAATCTGCATTGAAATCACAACGAAATGTGTTTAGTGACTTGGATACAAGCAACAAAATAAACAAACCGTGACAGAACAACCATCAGCCACAGGAATACATGTCCATCAACAGCGTGTGAGTGTGTATGTGTACATCCTTACACCAGCTTATATTCAAAAACCCCTTGCGCAAATTAAAAAAAACGTGTACAGACGACTAGCATGATAAGTCAATACAGATCATTGTGGTCGTTTGAACGAGCACCTCAGGTCACACTCGTGCTAGTATCACCGTGATGAGACGTAACGCGCTGGTGTTGACGCATCTGGCTGCTGTGGACAGGCCTGCAGCGACAAATCTCCGGCCAAAAAGCGTCGTCAAAACGCACAATATGATCACAAAAGACTCGTTTGACCACACACGTGTGCTTATTACACATTTGAAAGATGGCATGTGTCGTTGTCTTATACACAGTAACGGACTGAATGGGATTTGGAAGAGTAAATAGCTGCTAGCTGCGTGGCTAGCTAGCGGTGCTTTGTGGCCTGCAGCTGGGTTTATAAAGAGACCGAAGCGGAGCACCCGCACACGCCGCCACAGGTAGAGTCACGCACTGGGTGTGTTATTGGCCTCTCGGCACGTCACGTTGGTAAAACACAGAGATGATGGCGCTGTTATGGAGGAAGTTCGGATGAAGCGGCGTTTATCCTCGCATGCTAGCTCCCCCACCCAGTAGCAGCGGACAACAAAAGACGCTGACAGGTTCACCACTGCCTTGGCATCACGCGCACGGCTCTAAACAGTCTACGAGAACCCGTTTTCCGTTAAGTGGAAAGCTAAGGAGGCAGTCGGGGAGAGCGGGTAGAGATAAATCCGCCTGTCAATCCTCCCACCTCGATCGGACCACGTCATTGACTCCAACACTGCGGAAATAACAGTCTCGCTCGGTCGGCTTACCCGTGTCTCCGATTATGATGTATTTGAAGAGGTACGCGTACGCCATGGCCAGCTGGTCTTGTCGAAACCTAATGTGGCCCTTCTAAAATGGCTCCTTGAAGCTAAAAGCGCAGGAAAGTGTGTGTGATATACGCCTGTGCTAAGCCAGCCCTTTCTCTCTTCGACGGGAAGGAACAATAAACACCTCGAGCCCCAGCCGGCCCACGTCACGCGCGTCCCGCCTTCGCCACGCACGCAGAACGGAGGCTTCACCGGAAGTGCCTTCATCTGGCCGGTTTTTGGCTTGTTGATTCTACTCTGAACTAAATTCACAAATACTCAAGTGTTTAAACAATACCTAGACACTTTAGGCGCCGTAAGTGAGAATCTTTTCTGCTCAAGAACTGATGAAGAAATGTACAATTAAAGAAGGAATGAACATAATAATAAAACTGTTTTTTGGAAATATTTTTTCCAAAATAAATAACTTTTTAAAGTATGTGTGTCTGTATAATTAATGATCATATGTTTAAAACATACATTTTTAACTAATATGTTTTGTATTGCTGGACGTGGCCATTTTGGTTGCTATGGCATCGTCATTTCCCATTCCCATGTACAGTACATATTTTAAAAAAGGGTGAAAAATAAATGTAAAAACAGTATGAATTGTTTCAAATGTAGAAAATTGTCATACATTGTGTGTGTGTGTGTGTAGATGTGTGTGTGTGTGCAGGCCAGAAAGTAATTAATTGAGCTTCTTGCCATGTTAATAAATGTCCACTAGATGGCAGAACGGTCATTTAAAGACAGAAGATACAAAGTTAACCAGACCGTTTAATATATTTAAGTTCTGTTATTCATAGAATTCTAAATGCGTCATCCGATGGAAACGTTTTTATTGCCACTAATGCAATTTTACAGAAATATCCAATAATGTATACACTTCACATAAGGGTTGCAAAGGTGACATGACAATCAAGATCTAGTCTCTAGATCAAGCTTCAGGGAATGAAACAACCTACTTTTGATTAATTAGACACTGACTCCACTATTGTGTCATTTTTAGATCTGTTAATTGTAGACAATTGGGGTCAAAGTAGATCCTTATTATAGAATTTAATCAAATTTCAAATGTTCACTTCACCCATTTGTTACTGTTTAAAACTGGGACGTTTAAGAACCAAGATTCGGGAACTGCAATTCAGAGCATGTCTTGTCAGTTTGATTTAGGATTTAACTTTTTTTTTAGTGATTGCCTCTGGGAATTGTTGAACAAAGAACACTGAAAAGTTTGATATCTTCAACATCGAGCATTGTCTGCGTCTGTTGGCTTTTGAGAACCATTTCCATGCACCAATAATAGCAACAGTGAGATAAAATCACCACAGCCAAATAAATCCGCAGTAGTAATCTTCAAAGGAAATAATAATAATAAAAAAGTGACACATCCTACTCTTATTTTCGAGTCTTTCAGTCAGCCTCCTGAACTTTCTGGCTTTCCGGCCCAGACGTTGCTGTTTTGACCACCATCAGAAGCATACAAATGTTTCCGATCTCAATGTAGTTCAGATAATTTCAAACTGTATCCATTTTGGATAAAAGTATCTTCTGATTATAAAAATGAAAAGTATCTTTGCCTTCTCTCAATTGGTCGCATTTGTGTAAACCCCGCCTACATGTCCTACATGGTGGGCGGTGCTTGCCTCGAGCGACGTCACCCCAGCATTCTTGCCCGTGCGCAGTGCACAGCGCTTCCCGAGGGCTGTATGTAAACCAGCCCAGACTGCTGAGTTGTTTCTATGGTACTGCATCAGAAGAGCCGGAGTCACGGCCTCCCAGCCAATCAGGTGCAAGAGGCTGGTGAGGAACAGTGAGGCCGGGCGAGAGAGTGAGTTTGTGAAGTTACTTTTGGTGTGTTTGCACAGGGAGAGCAGCTTCTCTGGAAAGAAGGACGGGAAAACTTCTTATTTTCTGTGTGATGAAAAGAAGCGTCTGTTGGCATGGCAGATCATGTTATTGAGGAGACTGATAACTACACTGGTAAAGATGAAGTGGACTGGGGCTATGAAGAAGGTGAGTCTTCAGTGTCAGAGCGTCTGCTTAATTCCTCCTTTGTGAAACACGAAACTTTGATTGTCACACCCAAGATCAAAAATTATTTGGCTAACAGCCTTTGGTTTCTCTGCAGGAAGACTTGGTTTTTGCTTTTACCTCACATGATAACAACTCAGACTGCGTTTAATGGAACTTCAGTTTAATGTACATATTTGTATTCTAATCTGTCACTATCTAGTGTAAAATAAGCAGTGTCAACGTAACTCTTAAACAGTTCATTTCAACACTTTGGAGCACATATGGTCACTATCAGAAGTAAAAAAAATAACACTGTTGGTAGTGTCAAAATTTGTGTAGATAAAGCACCATAAAGTGTTAAGAACAACACTCATAGAGTATATTTATTTACACTTGTTTTGCTGTATAAAGATTAACACTATTCTATGGTGTTGTTTTTCTTGTTGAGATTGTACTGTTCATTGTGTTCTTATATAGTCATATAAAACTACGTGTGAAAATGCATTAAAATATATATAATAAAAGCCATTAAATAACAAAAAAGATTACAATAAGAAGAAATGATCACACCCATCACAACATTTGCTTTTTCAACTTTTTGTGATGAACTATTTTAGATTTGATAAAACACTGGCAAATCTATATCTACTTTACCACAGAAAAAAAAAACCAGAACGGTATTCAGATCCGTTATACTTCACACATTTAAAGGACAGAATATCTGGCCTCAATAACAGATTACTTAATTCCTGGACTCTATGACTCCGCAAATGTTTGCAGAACACAACATATGTTCCAAACTCTAAACAGCATCCTGCTTGTCCACATTTTAGTCACAGTTATTCGCTGGAAAACAATCCATTAATTTGTTTTGGATGTCGAACTAGCACATTTATGTTTTCCAGAAAGAGCAATACAAATAAATGTAGGTGTTAATCCACAATGCATGGACTCTTTTTAACTTTTGTCAATGTCAATTTCAAACCCAGTCAGTTTCAAACTTAACCAATGTCAGTTTCAAACCCAGTTGTTAGTATGAAGCTGTACGTAATGTGTGAAGCACCTTATTGTGCGAGATACCAAACACAAAGTGGGGTTAGAATAGCTTTTTTGTCGAGGTTGATGTAGTATCCATGGATCTACACTACAAAATAACCTTTATTAACACTGTCTGTAATTAATTTAACACTTTCCGAATTAATAACTTTTCACACTACATTTTTTACACTGCTTCATTTAAAACGTATTCAACAAGATTATAATTTATGATTAATTATTAACACAAATAACAATGTTTATAATTATAATACATTTTTAATAATAATAATACATTTTATTTTTAGAGCCATATGCCTGCAAATCACCAAGTGCTACATAAAAACATGTTACAACAATATTGAAGAGTACTGTAAAATGCTGTACTGCATTTACCTGGCAACAGTGTGTTTTAGCATTTTGACTTGAGCGCACCAGAGCAGCTCCATTTAGTGAGAATGCAAAGACTATAAACGGCTTTCACAGGGTGAAAGGGGAAAATGGCCACATCCTCTGTCAGCATGACTGCTGTTCCTGTTAGAGCTCAGCAGCCGCTGAAGGTTTCTGGATGCCATTATCTTCAGTAGGAGTCGATAGTTAAAGTGGGTTGACAAATACAGTTGCATCTACACAAAATGTTTTTAAACAATAAAAAACCTCAAGGTAATTTGGTTCAAGGTTGATAAGACGGCTAGTGAACAAGGACAGAGAGTATCTTTTGAAAAACATAATAAATTCCTCAACACTGATTCTAAAAAAATGGTTGAATCAGAGCGAATGTTCTAGTGATGTTGTCTTCGGTGAATGAATCCAGGTGCTGAGTGGGGGCTTCTGTTTCCCGAAGCAAACGGCGAGTATCAGTCTCCCATAAATCTGAACTCCAGAGAGGCGCTATATGACCCCCAGATCCTGGAGGTGGGGCTGAACCCCAACTATGTGGTCTGCAGGGACTGTGAGGTGGTCAACGACGGACACTCTGTGAGGATTCTGCTCAAGTCCAAATCCGGTAGGAGCGTACAAAATATTTTAGTAGAACAACTCTCTCTGCTGTATTTGTCTTTCTCTTTCACAATTGTGTTTTTGCTCTCCCACTTTTTTCTCTAAATCTCTCTCTTGAAGATGGATGTATGAAAAAATAAACCAGCGTTAAATGCTGTTATTTTTTTATGATTAAGTCACAGTCATCTTACACTCTTTAAACAGGGACTGATCGCTAACTAGCAACAACAGTTGCACATTTTTAAGATAGAATAAACTGGGAGAAGTTATAAAAAAGTGACTGATCATAATTGTGCTCTGCATTTAACCTCCAGTGAAGGTACAGAAACACCCTCACACACTTAAGCCGAGGCATGCTGGTATCAGGAGGTGGTCAGTGTCTTTCTCAAAGACACTCAGTTGTGAAACCCACCAGACTGGGATTCAAACCCGCAATGCTTGGGTGGCAGGTCCAACTCCCTACCACTGGATCACAACTACTCTATTCCATGTTGAGAATGCGTGATGAATTGAAGACACAAGTATCATAGTGAGAATCAACCACAGTTGGATTTGTCAGATTATGTATGGTCAGATACTAATTATCACTACTTTATTCTGCTTTACTACTTTATTCTATTATCGCTACTATTTCTGATTTTCACTACTTTAGAATGCAGCGGTTGTATCTATATTATTTTTATGATATTATTGTCAGGTCCAACCACTCCAAGCTCTCAGTATTATTCTCAGGGAAACGTGGTGTGCATATCTTAGTGTGTGTTGGTTTGCGTATGCAACAATGTTATAAGTGTGTGTATGTGTGCATGTATATACGTATACGTAAATAAATTGTGATGTTTTTATCCAGATATAAATCCAGTACGTTTTCCAATAGATTAGAGGTTCATTGTGAGGTTGTTTTTACTAAGTCATCCGGTTCTCCTTCCGTTTCCTTTTCCCTCTGCTATCTCTTCTCAGTCGTGACTGGAGGGCCACTACCCAGTGACCACGAGTATGAGCTGAGCGAGGTGCGTTTCCACTGGGGAAAAGAGAACCAGAGGGGATCCGAACACACTGTCAACTTCAAGGCTTTTCCAATGGAGGTCAGTGTCACTTTCTCTTCCTTTTTTGTTTTTGTTGTTAATCAATCTTCCTGACATACGTCACAGTTCAGTCCACACGTCAGCATGTAAACACAGCGTGTGTTTTATTGTCTGTACTGACGTGAGCATAACACCAAATAGCACATTTGTCATTTTTAGGGAGAGAATTATGGCCACAATCTGAACTACAGCTTACAAACCTCCACTAACATTAAGTGAATTAAAATTATTTTTACCGGCTTCTGAAGCACGTTGTGGGCTAAAATTATTACGTGCACCTTCTCCAATGAGGAGTTTGCTTTTGACTGATCTGAATCATCTGATTTCCAACATGCCCTTGTCTTTTGTACACAAGGACATAGATAAGGGCCCTTTTTCAGAATCTTATCATGTTTGTCAAACAGCAATCACCATGCAATTAAAACGAATGGTCGATATTTTCTTGAAAACAGCTTAATATTTCTCAGTCACCTCAGATCACATCAGATCCCTCAGTAACACACATCTCTCACAGCTTCATCTAATCCACTGGAACGCCACGTTATTCAACAGTGTGGAGGAAGCCACGGGAAAGACCAAGGGCATTCTCATCATCGCCTTGTTCGTGCAGGTATGATGAGTCGAAATGTACAAAATAAAGCAATGTTTTGATCTGCTGAGTGACTCGCGGAGACTTGGAGAGTTTAAGTTCAGGCAATTTTAGTTAAATATGTCATGCGCCTTTAACGTTAGTGTCCTATTTGCAGATTGGTAAGGAACATCTAGGACTGAAGGCCATCACAGACGTCCTGCAGGACCTGCAGTATAAAGTGAGCAGATGAATAATCCTAGGCAGAAGGTCAAAGGTCGTTTTATTCTGAAGTATTCTGTTTGTTTTACAACAGGGAAAGACAAAAGTTATCCCATGTTTTAACCCAAACACTTTACTACCTGGTAATAGTTTGCTCACATCACTTTTTTATGTCAAGTAAGGTCTCTCAGTCCCTGACTTTTGTGCTTTTTTGCTTTCCAGATCCTCTTTTAAGAGATTACTGGGTCTATGAAGGTTCTTTAACCACACCGCCATGCAGTGAGAATGTCACCTGGATTTTGTACCGCTACCCATTAACCATCTCTCAGATGCAGGTATTGCTGTTGTGTGTGTGTGTGTGTGTGTGTGTGTGTGTGTGTTTAAGAGAAAGAGAGAGAACACAGCATTGAAAAGAAGGTCAGAAACCAAACTTTTCACAGTAGACTTTGGTTTTCCAGGAATTACGCACCATAAAGTGCCCAAGCACCATATGCCAGTTCTGAGGGTCTTTGATGATCTCATTGCCCCGCAGACTGCACTACTTTCAAGTAAAGACCAGAGTCATTTATTGAGCTTGATGCTGGTGATCACACATGAAAGCGTTTTATGGTTTGGTCTGTGCTTGAAGGTTCTTTATTTGTTTCCAACAGACAGTGGAAAATGTCAAGTCTTTTTGGCGGACGCAGATGTGACATTGTATTGACACAATAGCGTGTTTTTAAAAAAATACATTACAAAGCTGTTTAAAAAATACTTAAAAGTGTTCAAAAATCTTCGGTTTCTGAAAAAAGTCTCACCCAGGTTCCAAATTCAACACATGAATTTGAAGTAAAAGTGACTTGTGTATGTAAAGTTGACCTGCCACGTAGAAAGAAACAAGTTGGTGAATGTAGATTGTATTGAAAAATGTGTGCCAAAAAAAGCAACCATTATTTTTCTAGAAAACTGACAAATGCTATATAAAAAATGCTTCATATTTTCGCTTGGGTTTTTTACTTTTTGCTAGCATATTTTCACAATTTTGATTCATTTTGAGTTTCAGATTTTCGCGTTTTTTGGCACTAGTTTCACGTGGCGGCGGCCCTTACTCTGATTGGCTGGTGAGAATGTGATTGGCAGCAGTTGACTAGGAAAAAATGGTTTCAAACAAAATGTGATGATTGCAAGCGAAAAATAAAAAAACAAATTTTTTACATAAAAAGTATTTTTGTTCGTTTCTTAGAAATTTACATTTGACAATTTTGGCACTAATTTGATTCTAAAACATTTAACCAAGATGTAAAATTACTCTCTATATTTAAGAATTGAGAATGGAAGAAAAAAAAGAGTTTTGGAGAGATGGAGGCTATTGAAAATAGTGATTTAGAGGGACAAAGATATATAGGCAAAGGTAGAGATTGAGAAAGAGAAGTGAGTGAGAGAGGAAAAATGGTAAAGATAGAGAAAACAGATAAAACAAGAGAGAAAAATAGGGAGAAAGAGCGAATGGAAGAGGATGAAAGAGAGAGAGAAAGAAAGGTAGAGAAAAAGAGGCAAAATGAGAGAGAGGTGTATTGCTCATTTAATCCAGATTTTACCACTTTCATTTACTCCTTCTCTGCACCAGATTGAGGAATTTCGTCGACTCAGATCCCACATAAAAGGAGCAGAGCTTCCAGAAGGCAACGATGGGATGTTGGGAGACAACTTCCGGCCCACCCAGCCCCTGAGCGAGAGGGTGGTCAGAGCAGCTTTCCAGTAGCCTTCCTCAGGTTAGTTCCCAGAAGAATGTCTTCTCTTCTGCTTGTTGAAGTGGAGCGGCCTGCATTATTAGAGGATAATGTAATGGCTTGTGAATGGCTAAGACTGTTTTTTGTAGACAATAGAACGGCTAGATTAGGTTTTTTACAATTGTAGATTACATCTCTCAGGCCAAGCTGATGGAAAACGAGTCGAATATCGATGGAATTCAGGATCTAAAACATTTAGCTTAGTGTGTGTTTGACTATAAATAGCTGTGACTGATACTAGCATACTACTAAACAATACGTACTGGCGGGTCGGAGGACTAAAGTAACCCAGTTCTTCTGATCTAGGACTAGCTGCAGCATTGTGTATAGATCATTCTATTTCCAGTGCTCTCTCTGGGACACCTGGGTCTTTCTGGATATTAGTCATGTTGAAGCGAGACTTTGAGAAGCCTGAATTTAGGCCATGATGATGCAGTGCTATTGCCAGTGCTATAACACCACTAATCCAAAGATCTATCTATCTATCGATCTATCTATCTGTCTGTCTGTCTGTCTGTCTGTCTGTCTGTCTATCTATCTATCTATCTATCTATCTATCTATCTGTCATCTAGCCATTATTCTTCCAACTATACATCTACATCTGTTTAGTGTAGTAAAGTGAGTGAGTTTATCAACATGGTCCATTGGAACCATGTCAAAATTGTGTGTATTTGAACCATAACATATTATATGTGCACTTAATTTATCCATTCAGTGAAGTTACACACACACTGAAGTGACACACACAAACCCAGAGCAGTGGACAGTCTGAAAAGTCAAGGCCCGGGGAGCATGTGCACAGTTAGCATCCAGTAACTGTGCTCATTTAGTTTGCAGTCCTCAATGGATATGCATATACTCAAAGTCACATTTCATGCTTCCCTTATATTGAAGAATCACACACAACAACTCTTGCACGATGAACACACTACTTCTTCTGATCCGGACCGGCTGAAGGAAACATAGTGAGAGACTGTTCAGGTGTAATGGATACACGATGATCACATGACCCGCCTGGAATTCTGTTGTGCATACGCATCCTATTACAAAAAAGTTGGTTACACTGAAAATTACATTTTTGCATTTAAAAGATTTGAAAATCAAGTCATCAACTTTGGTGTTGTGAACACAATTCACAATAAAGCTAATTGCATCACTTAAAAGTTCATTACTAATTAAATGCTCTGTTGTGTACAATACTTAAAAAAAGCCTTGAAAACGAATCTAAAAAGATTTAATATTTTATTGCATTTATTTTCCAGAAACCCGGAATAATGAAGAATCTTAGGTGAAATAAAATGGCGTCCACTTCTGGCATGAGAACCAGTTTGTTGCAGAACGTTCTGGAACATTTCAAACACAGTACCTAAGGTTTATTGAAAACTAACTGGTTTGTCAGCAATAATCCCAATGATGAGATTATTATAGTGTTGCTTTAATGTTTAAACATTCTGAATGTGTGTAGCCCTGTGAATGTAGCCTTATCTTTGTTATTTTATTGTCATGTGTGTATTATAATGTGATTAACATGTAACATTATTTGGAAATAGTTCAATTACAGTGGCTTTGCAATCAGATAAATGACAGAGAATAGTGTTTTTATTGTGCATGTGAGATTCATGTTCTTTGTGTTGGCCACAGGCACACATACGTTGTGTGTATTTCTGTATATTTATGTGTTGTTAAATAAGAAACATTTATTTATGGTTGCACGCAATTGTGAAACCAGACAAGCCACAGCGTCCGAAAGTATTACTGCTGCTCATCTTAAAACCCCCTTCGTGTTTGTATTGAGACCTTGCGACTTTTTAAATACAAAGTTATACTCCTCATATAGCCAATGACATTGTTGAATTGTAGTTATATATATTTCAAATAAAGCCGCGTTAAAAAACTGTACTACNTTCAAATAAAGCCGCGTTAAAAAAAATCACTACAATTTACTTTTTTTTTTTAAATAAATGATATATTTTATTATTTAATATTAGATATTTAGAAAATGGGGACACAGCGCCCTCTGCTGTCTTTAAATATATTGCGCATTCTGGACCGCTTATTTCATTTGACAATTTATTTGAAAAGTTTACGCAGGCGACAGTCAAAGACCATCGATAAAACCGTTTAGTAACAAGCAATTAAAATATGCTCAGCTCAATTAACTGCATCATTTATAAATCGCTGTAGTGCCAGAATTAAATATTTAATGACAATGCGATGAGGGCATTATTATTATCTTGCCTTACTTAAAGTTGGGTGAAGTGCACGATGGGGGTCTTTATCATCTTCAACCATCTCAACAAGCAAATGATTGTGCTCTGACATTGTGGTGAATAGTTAATTGAGGTAGTCAACCTAGTGTGCCACACTAAATGAAGTGTTTCACTCCAGTAATCAGCCACAAGATTTGCACAACGCCCATCCGACAGCTAATTCCTCAACCCTCTCTTCCTCATTAAGACTTGATTAAAGGAAATTATTGCATGCCAAATAAACAAGATACAGATGTTAATATGTTAACAGCTCTCCCCAGGGCACGGAACAATCAGATTACAACAATCATTCACAAATCCAAACAGTATGGAAGAAAGTAAACAGGCATTAATCACATTATATAGTCAAGACCAATAGACTCTCGTTATTAACAAGTGCGATGTTCCTTCTTTTCCTAGCCACTGTTGGCTTGCTCACTGGTCCGCAGATTCTGGTCATCACCTTAGTGATTGTGAAAATAGTTATTCTTTGTTTTTAACTATTTTTAATTAATATAATATCTTAGAAAACACATCTAATGGTCGTGCCAAATGTGTCCCTGGTTTGGCCAGAGTGAGAAAACTGAAAAACTGGAATTGCATGTGTTGGGACCTTCGTAAAAAAATATATTTACTGTATGTTTAACTGATTCTCTAGTTCAGAAATAATTAAATCACACACATCAATAATTTATGGAATTTGTAAGAATATTTGACAACGATTTGATTTAAACGATTTAAACGATAGAAGTGCAGTAAAGAAAAAATAAATAAATTACAAATGCTCCAGTATTTAATAAAATCTATTTTCAAAACCAAACCCTCAATATTTAATCAAAACTATCAGTCTACAGACCAGTTACAATATTTCGTTTTATTTAACATAGTGACACCCGTGAGTAAACAGTCATAAATTAGAACAAGGTAGAATAAACTTACATGGACTTTCTGGTACTACCCAAACCAGTTTTAATCAAATATTGTGTTGCTGTGTAAATAAGGAGAAACTGAGGTGAAGGTGAGTGACAAATACATGGGGAAACTGTTTTGTATTGTTTTCAGTAATAAAAATGGTTTATCATCGCACAAAATGTTACTATATAAAAACTGCATTGTACGAACTATAATTCAAATAGATGTATCGGTAATCGATTTGCATAGATTAATTACACTTTGCGTGTTGTAGCTTCTTTAGAGCATCAGCAGGGGGCGCTCAAGACGTGCTGGTTTTTATCGACGAGTAACGGAAAGATGGATGTCTGTCCACGGGTCATGTAATTGAGTGATCGGCCTTGACCTTTTACTGTGAGCAAACTAACATAAGAGACAAAGGATTATTTCATCTGACATGTGTATCATTGTCTCCCCTCTATTCACACGTGAATAGTTTTTTTTAGTATTATTATTCAAATGTACTTAGGCAATCATTTCATAGATGGTTAGGTTTAATTTTGGAGAACGAACTTGGAAATGTGAGACTAATTTCTGAGGTCTGCCTTGTAAAGTGGGTCTTTGGTGCTATTCAGTAAAACATATTCATGCTTTATAAAATCAGACATAATTGTTTCAGCTCTAATTGATTTGTTTCCGGAGCTGAAGATTAGGTGCGCCGGTGCGTGCTCGAGGACAGAGGTATCGCTGCTTTGTTTTGTTTTGCATTAATTCACGATTTATTGATGTCATTCCCGAATGACCTTTTGCTATTACAGATTTAATACAAAAGAGCTTAAAGCCCAAACAGATGGTTGCTTCATGGGCTGAGGGGCAACTCAGCGCCCTTGTAAAGCTGCTGCATTTCCTGGCCGCATTGCCACCCATTTTAGCAACAAAAATATACCTATGCCAAGATGGAAACAGTGGAGTCTCTTTACATTCCCTCAGCACTGATANCCTTCTCATGGACATCATGTAAATGGACGTCGGTACATTTGAATGGACACTTACCGTTACTTGTTACATTGTGGCGCACAAGGTGATATCATCATCTGCAGGTGCACTTTTTTGCTCATTTGAGTTGGACTGAGACTGAGTTTGTTTCAACGTTTTTAAACTCTGAGGTGTTAAATTTCATTTCTATATTAGGAAATAAAACCTCATAAATAAAGAATTTCCTCTTTTTTACATTTGCTTTTAGGTAAAGTAAAATTTACTTCATGACTTTTACTCTAGTCTTCTTGGAATTGGTGACTTGTAACTTGCAATGAATTATTTAGTTTTTTTTTGTACTTTTACTAAGTATGGTTTTCAAGTACTCTTTACACCTCTTCTTAAGGCTGCCCACTTCTCCAGGTTTGTTCACTTCACTGATGCTAATCATTCAAAACATTGTCCACCGCAGCTACAAAAAAATATCAGTGTTCTGTGACATTACGTTTTTATCAGCGTTTTTGTCACAGAGATTTTTACTGGAACATTGAAGTATGCAAGACTCTTATTTGTACTGTGAGAACTGCTGAGATGTGTGGGAATTTTATCAAACAATCAGATTGCTTTACATTAATTAATCCAGGCTTCACGCAGAAGCATCATATGCAAATATGTGTAATTAAAAAAAGAAAATAATTAAGTAAATACGTACTTTGAAAAAAGTTTTATGATTCTACAAACTTCTTCGGTTTCCTCTCACAGTCCAAAGACATGAATTTAATAGTATTCTGGAGGAGTAGAGTCTAGAAAACGGCTCAAAAAATATTGTTTGAATGTGTGTGTGTGTGTGTGTGTGCTGTGAAAACCGGTTCAGAAAATGGATGGCTACTTATAATGTAGGCTAAAGTTATGTATAAATTATGCAACAGACAGTTTAAGTTAATTGAGGGTGACAAACAAATGAGCAAGAAAAATGACTGATTTTCTTTTTCTTATTGACGGTTTCATCAGCCTTCACTGGAAAAACAAGCTCAAACGCTTCTGTTTCCTCCGGTAGCACATTTATGGCTGTTAGTACGTTTAGTCGTTATTTTTTTTTTTGTGCGGAAAGAAATGCAATGCTTTTAAAGCACCTTAATTACGATCAAGGACCGCCAGTGTTTTGCTCATTTAAAGTGGATTCGCTGACTGAAATGTACAAAACAGCCGAGGGTAAGACATCTCGAGGTTCTGTTGACTGTTTTAATCTTGTGAGTGTTTTACAGCATGTTCTGACTGAATGTTAGTAGCAGTTAGTAGCACACACACACACACACACACACACACACACACACACNTTTTAATCGTTACTTTTTCAAAACTAGCCGCGTTACTGCAATTTAATTTCGGTTAGTTTTATTTCCGTGTTGAATCGATCTAACCAGCACATCAGAATGACAAAGAGAGGCGGCTTTATGGAATCAGGTTAGTGTCAATACGGCTAAAGCACAAACGTAGAGCAGACGCAAGGCAGATCATCATCAGCGCAGCAGTAACGAATGGAACATGCGGGTAAAACGGCAAATAAATGTTCAACATATCGTCATACCAGTCGCGACAAGTATGAGGCGCAGTGACCGTGTGTAAAGCTCCATATGTCTCAGTGTCTAATAAAGCTGACCAAGATCTCAAAGCTCACGTCAACACTGAAAAACATTTCAGACTTTGAGAGATATTATTTATCTTATACTAGAGATAAAGTAATGTTGAAGCTAGATTTTTGAACACATATGAGTTCAAAATTCATATTTAGGTCATCATTTCATACTATTTATTTGAAAATAATCTATTTAGACTACTTAGATTAAGTTTTTACAGATTTATCAACCTCCGAGAAGCCTGTTTGATTTGTCTTGAGGCCGCGTAGATTGTCCTTTTTTCTTGGAAATCAAAATGTGTTCACATATGGTAAACTCTCTTTGCATGCGCTTTTGCAATTGAACAAAGCATATTTGGTGACTCTTGATATATTGTTAGGTCACTCAAATAAAGGTAATTGATGACATGATTCTGAAATATGACTTTTTTCACCATTACAATACTAGTAATATTTTACACATCAATGCTTAGTAGTGCGCACATATGATTATTTTGCAATAAAATGCATTAATTGTCAATCATATACAACAACTTTAATATATTTAATGTAACAATATAGTTCTATAATGCATTTTTTTCTTGCATTACTTTTACTTTTTTACTTAAAAGTAGTTTTATCAGTATTTGTAACAGTACTTTTACTTTAGTAGAACATTGGGCATGTTACTTTTACTTCCACAAAAGTACTTTTTAACTCTAGTATTTCTACTTCTAATTAAGTGTCACTTCAATTAATGAAGGTCACTACTTTTGACAGCACTGCATGTATATCACTTAGCCACTTAGCAGTGGCTAAGCTACGCTACCTCACCAGTGCTGTCAAAAGTACGTATAGTCACTTTCGTTACTTATTAGAGTTAAAAAGTACTTCTGTAAAAAGTAAAAGTAAAATGCTCAATATTCTACTAAAGTAAAAGTAGCATTACTAATGCTGATAAAAACTACTTTTAAGTATAAAAGTAAAAGTAATGCGAGGATAAAAATAGCATTATAGAACTATTTTGTTCTATTAAATTGTTGTAATTACCGGTACATTGAAAATTAATGCATTTTATTACAAAGCTTCTGTGCAATCTGCATGGCCTTAAGACACTAAATCACACAGGCTTCTCAGAGGTTAATTAACCTGTAAAAACTTGTAACAAAATCGATTCTTTTCAAATACATGTCATGAAATAATGACCAAAATACGAACTCTTATGTTCGAAAATCTAGCTTTAACATTATCTCCTTTATATTTAGTATAAGATAAATAATATCTCTCAAAGTCTCACAAAGATACTAACTGAAATGTTTTTCAGTGTTCACGTAAGCTTTGAGATCTCGGGACAGTTAAAAGTGTGAAAAGCGCCTTACAAATGCTCAGAACTTGAACTTGAGCTTTACACACGGTCACTGCACCTCACACTTGTCCGTACTGGGATGATATGTTGAACATTCGTTTGCCGTTTTACCCGCATTTTCGCTTCCGTTTTACCCGCCATTTTGCTGACTAAGCGCAACACGCAGGCGTCATGGACCGCGCGCAAACCAATAGGTTGTCGGAATGATACGTGTTTATACGTCTCATCCAACCACAATCATTTACCAGGGTGATTTGTCCAGATGTTTTTTTTATATCAATTCAACACGGAAATGAAACTAACCGGTAACGTAACGAATAGAAAGTACCGATATTTGCTTAAAAAAATAAGAAGCAGAAGTAGAAAGTAAGCGGAAAAATAAATACTCTAGAAAAGTAAAAGCAAGCCAAATTTCTACTTTAGTTAGGTAACGAAGTAGTATTTCTTCGTTACTTGACACCTACCTCACAGGCAACCAAATTTAAAATACCTAAATAACAAATTTCCCTGAACAACAGAAATAAAGAAACTTTATCCACACAGCAACACTTAACAGCGGTTAAGTAACACTAGAAGAAAAAATAAATCATTACAGTATAATGTGGGGAACTCTGTTCTCTGTCTGAACTTTGTCTGTTTGCAACCTTGAAAACCAGAATACACCCATATATGCACATAGCATATGGAATCATAGCACTTCTAACTAGTATTATACTACATTTAGTAATAATGTGTAACGTTCTAGTTTTACCGATTTTTCAAGTTAAAGGGTCAAAAGTTAGGTATTGTGAAAAGAAGTTAAAGGAGTACTGTTAAGAGAAGTTAAGTGAATAAAAGTTTGTTTGTGGAAAGTCAGAACCCCAAGAAAGTAAGGAGTTGCTCATGTTTGCATATTAATACCATTTGTATTTTGTTGTGCTTATATTTGGATGAATACGATATTTCAAATCAATTTTTCACATTTAAAAAGAGTAAAAGAGTTTGAAATCTAATCTAATCTATTTAGTTGTATTTATATTTAATTCCCTATTAACTAAAGGTCAATAATACCATTATAAAATAAAACAAATGGAACATATTTATTTTGCCCCCCTGTCGTTATTTAAACATCTGTTTTAATTTTAAGTGCACTGTATAGTCTGAAAAATACAATATTATTTGTAAATGGCTGAATAGTCAAAAAATGTGATGGAAAATAAAATCTCGGGCCTTGACAAGTTGTTGTTGTTTTTGGTGAAACGCTGCATATTCTGCACAAGTTTCTCCAGGTGACAGAATCTATCAGACCCACGGCTTCAGGACGGGGTGTTTATTATCGCACGGAATCGCACCCGGACCTGAAGCAGTGAATGCAAATGTGGTGGCACTGGGTTTTAGCAGCCATTCCAGACAGGCAACAGAGCATTATGTGGACAGATTGGAGTTGATACGTGATTGTGTGAGGGCAGGGACCCAGAAAATGGGCAGTTATTGAGACTGGGCTCTGAGGGGAGGACAATGTCCCATTCAATTGGTGAATGTGACACAAGTGTTGATGATGAAATGTGAAAGGGACGAACTCCAAACGATGGAATCTGCTCCATGGAGCCTCCCAAGTTTGAAATTTCATCACACTCCCAACTTGCTTTCCTGAATTTTTGCTCCTCACAACACTTTCCATGCAGATTACGCTGCTGATGATTGGCTTCCTCATTAAGGAAGAGCGTTTGAAATAAAGTCAGGCATAATTAAACCAAATGACGGCTTTCAAAGCCGTATCGATTAAGCTTTACTCAACTTTGATTGGAGCTTTTAGAATATGCTACATTTAAGCTTAAAACCTTCAGAAAAAAATGGCTGAAGTTGTAGGGCTAACGTGATGGCGTCCGGACATGGCTCTGCTAAAGGGGGTCACTGCAAACTGCCCTCTAACAGAGGCAATGACCCGGCAGATCAGGATCATCAGAGCAAACGGGGTCTGCTGCCCTTCAAGTGGGCTGTGACAGTAGAATGAAAGAACTATTAGAGTGCTAAAAGGTTGTCCACTGTCCCTGAACAATGTGTAGGTTCTTGTGAAGCTGAGCTTCCGGATTTGTCACAGCGTCAAAGAACCTACTGATTAGCTCATAGCAACTGTTAGACCACCGATGGACCGACAGTGTTGTACTGCCCCAAATAATCCATTCCACCACAGAAATCAAACCTGCTGCTGAAGAGTTCTAGACTGAAATTCTGAGCAAATCTAACAGAGGATTCTGTTTGAAAGGAAAATTGTAATGTTCTTGGTGACTCATGCAGCTTGACAGTCTTTTGTGATTTAGAATAGATCGATCACAAAAAACAAATGATAATTTGAGCATGTTCAATTTCTGTATTTAAGAAACTGAAGTTAAACCATTGGTGTAAAGAGTACCTGACTACTATATTTGAGTAAACGTACGGACACTGGATTACTGTAATAATTTTACACGGATTACTGTACAAATCACTCCATTACAAGTCACCAATTACAAGAAGACTTGAATAAGATAAGTATCCAATTTTAAAAGAACATAAGCATTTTACTCATACTCAATTTAAGCTAAAGGAAAAATACCAAGAAATGTAAAAAAATTATTTATGAGGTTGTATGTCCAATTACTGTATAGAAATGAAATTTAACAGTTTAAGTCTCAGTCAAACTCCATCTTCATCTTCGTTCATCACTTCTTTTTCAGAACCAACCAGAGTCGCTCTGTGGATTCAACCTACTAGCTGGATGAGAAGGGCTTTTATTACATAAAGTTAAATTATTCAAAACAAAACAAAATGACCTACAAAGGGAGAAATCTCAACACACAAAAATGGTCCAAACAGTGAGACAAAATAAATAGCATTTGACTTGTCTCACATCGTCTGCTATGAGACAGCTAATACCTCAGGAATTGACAAAGACAAAATAAAAATGAGTGTTTAAACTGACACAAACAAGACAAAACCAGTCCAAAAAAAAAAAAAAAACAAAGAGAGATGGAGTCTGAACTTTGACACAGTTGTTTTAAAATTATAATAAATCTGTGTTGAAAGTATAAAAACAACATTTTTTTTTATGTATATAAAACACATTGTGTTTTCACTGAAAAATTTGTAACTGGAAAAGCTCAAAAAAAATTGAAAATGGTCTTTCTAATAAAAAAATAAATTAGCATTTTAATGTCCATATTTCTCAGTCCATATTTGTAATACGGATTGTAATTTTGGACACATAAAATCAATGTCATTCAAAAAAGTTGTGAAATCTGAACGTTTATTTACACAGTTTGAGCTGGCTGCTCATTTTGAGAAGTCAGCACAAGTCTCTTGGACATGGGAGAAGCCGACTATGAAACTCCAGAAGCATTATGTATATTTGATTTGGTGTGGTTTGTACCGTGTTGGAGTTTCACACCTCTTGTAAGTGCTGTAAGTTATGCTTGGGCTGTATTCTGTTTCACATTCATAATGAGAAGGAAAAAGAGTGAGGAATGTAATCACAGCTGCCCTTTATAAAACCCTCCTTGTGTTTTGCAAACCACATGCCACCTTGAGCTTATCGTGCCAAGTCAAATAGCAGGAATTGTGTAGCAACATCTACTGCAAGACAACAGATTGATTGAACGCATTTAGACCCGAGCAGCCATCGTGCTTTCAAGCTCAGTTGGCTTGTCATCAATGTATTGATTTGTCATATATGCTTTGTCATACTTTGAACATGGTTTTCTTTTCATTATAAATAACCATCTTTAAAAATAGTTATGTGCATGTTTATAAAAAATGATATTATTTGCTATATATAAGGCTTTATATGTTATTACTGCATGTCATTGAATCATCTGCAACAATAAAGCAATTGAAGTTGACTGATATGCTTGAGCATCGCTGTCATTGATTGAGGATTAATGCTTAATGAAATTTGGTCAAATCTGGGGTCAAACATTTCCATATTAAATAGATTAGATCAATTAATTTTTTTGTACAACCTTCATTAACAATTCTAACTACTGAAAGCTTAGGTGGACTTTCAATTTAAATGACTAATCTAAAAGTTTGAGATAATAAACATTAAAATACGTTTGAACTACATTTATAGTTATAATATGTAAGTTAAGGTATATTAGTGAGTTAAGTAAAGTTGAGAAAGGTAAGTTAAGACAAATTAGTCCATAAAAAACTACAATAATTTATAAAAAAAAAAAAACACTTTATAATAACTACATGCTATGAACCATTATTTAAGCTTCAGTAAATAATCATTTATTTCGTTGTAAAGCAAATACTACTATGTTTATAGTTTATAAATACTACTTATGGCTTTAACAATGCATTTATATAACATGCTTAATAATTGTATTTTCACACTTTATTAAGGATAATCATTGATAGTCATCAGTTAATCATTTATAAATTAAGATTATTCAGGCATAAAGGGACAGTTACTCAGTGTGTAAATAAATGCTTTGTTCACGCATATTCTTATTTAACTGTTGACTATTTCTGATAGTTATAAACTATTTTTAGCTGTCGGTTTTGTGAGCTCATCTAAAGTGAGGACTAGTTGTGCTTTTTTAAACATTTTTTATTATTAAAATGTAGGAATCTAACTTAATTTCCTTCTGAATAGAGGGATTTAATTAAAAGTAATATAACTGAGAAAATGTTCATTTGATATTAAATGAGAATTTAACCCAAGCAATGTCTGGAACATTCTAGACAAACTAAAAAGAAAATAAGACAGATTAAAATGAAAGCAAAACTATAGGGATAAAAAGAAAAACTTGATTTAGCAAAACCATGTCCACCTGTGCCCACCTGTCTCCACAGGCCTTCAAAAATGTAAAAAGTTAAAACAATAAAACTAATTATAATTGTAAATCATAATTAGTTTTTATGTGAAGCTCAATTCAGTTTAGATGTAAAACAAAATGCTGTTTCACCACTCTAAAAGCAGCAATTTATCACATTTTGTGAACTACATCTGTAGATCTTTTTTGTTCTGAAAGCGGCCTTTGTGTAAATTGCACCCCATCCCCTCCTATCACACACACTCAGACAAAGAAGAGAGAACGGGAGGGTGGAATGCCAAAAAAATGGAAATCTAAAAACTCATTTTGCATTGTTTGCACTATAAGATTTGGAGGAGAAGGTATCAGATGCTTGGCCAGCATGAGCCCAGGTGGAGAGTAGGAGCAATCACTCCAGAAGCAATAAAGCTCTACACCCATCTAATCACAATCTTTCACACTAATATTGATCTCTAACCAAAAAAAAAAGCTCCCACAGCTGAACTATTCTCCCAAAGAAGAGGCTCCTGGCTTTTACTTTATTCTTTTTTCATATGTCCACTTTTCCATTTAATTAGCATCAAAACGACTTTCTGGCACAGGCCTTAAAGCATGGCAAATAAAATCAAGGATTTCTTGTATAACACAATGGATTCTTGGCCCAAAGCCAGAAACAGTGCTGCCCTTATAGTGGCGAAGTCATTATAACACTGCTGCTGCCAACAGAATAATCAAATCAAATTATACATGGGACTTTGTTTTATCATTGTGAATTGATTAACATTGGTGTTTACAGATTTCCTGCTGCCAGTTTAAGATCCTCTTCATTTTGACATCAGATTCTCATACCAGGGTTTTCTGTAGCGTTTCAACTAATGTGAAATACATTTACTGTAGTAATGCTCCCCGAGGCTTTGAAAGTATAGATGTGCGAGTGTAGTACTAACAAGAGCATCACAATGTAGGTCAGCGCAATCATTTCAGAGCTGTCAAACACTGGACGTGTAAGCATCAAGTCAAACCTTTAAGATCTTTGAATGATGAAAACCTCCCCACAATATCTGCAACTTAAAAGGTCTATTTTACTTAGGTCTATTTTATTGCAGTAATCTCTTGAGAAAAATATTTTCATCACACGTCGAATTTTTAGGGTAAAGCGACAAAGGAAAATTGGAAAGATCCAGCTGCTAGAATCACACAGCTGTTGTTCTGTGAGTGGAAACAGAGTGAAACTGATGGAGAATTGCACTGTTTAGAAGAAAATAGGTTCTGACTTTTTTGTTTAATGCCAAAACTATACAATGAGGTGAAAAATTTGATCCAGCATAAAAAGATCCACTGTAGTGTGTTTGTACACAAGTTTAATTCACTTTTGGATTGCTTGGAGCATTTAAATTTATGCAAATGTGATGTAATTCAAGTTCTCAAAAGAACATATGTTACGTAGAATTTACACATAGGAATAGTACTGTTACGATCCTTGTGCAGAACAGGAGAGCCGGAGATCGTAGTGCACAAAAACACACATTTAATAACAAACCTCACATGAACTCAGGAACAGGCTGGTGCAACATTAATGACAGACAAAGACACTGACACAGGTGGCAACTTAAATACTTGGACTAACGATGAGAACAGGTGAAAACTATGAAGCACATAAGGAAACAGCAAACAGAATCCTGCTTTTGTAGTTCGTACACCCGCCAAATAACATGACAAGTACATTAAAAAAAGAAAATCGTTGTCAATAAAAATGTCATTAATTTCTATACCGTAATTTAACTCACTTTACTTTAATAAAGAAAGCATATATTTAACTGAAAATGAGAAATACCAAAGTAATGGTTGTCTTTTACTTTATTAGTGATTTCTCCCTCAAGGTAATTTTTATATATTCAGGATCCAAACTTTAGAGATGCTGTGTTCGGCATTTTGTACAGGTAACTGTGGGTAATGTAGTGCAGACATGAGCAGATCACACCAGAACCTTGAAGCAGCGTCTGATAGAATCTGATAGGACAACTCACTAAAACCAGGAGTTGTATAGATTTTCCCTGAAGTCATTTTAATCAAGCATAAGTTTATTCCTCCCTGGGAAGTTTGTAGATCTGTGGAAAAAATGTATTTGCTAAATAAATTGAGATTCAAACATTGACATGACATTTTGTAAATCGGTTTGTAAAAGGTTCAGTTGCAGAAATGTGGATGCACAAGGTAACACTGTACATTAATTGTTGCCATATGTTTACACATCAGATACCCAGCAGCAGTTTCTTCACAAAGGAGTTCGTATTGACCAAAATAAAGCAGAAGCATTGAACTAACCGTTCTGTTTACTTTTGACCATATGCTCAGCTTTACAAGCAAGGCAAACTAACTGCAGGCCATTTTCTAGTGGGCTTTTTTTTCTATTCTATTGATATTTGTTCATATTGTCATGCTATAAGTTTGTAGCTGCTTGAACAAAAGACTGAAGTGTGTTGTAATGCGTAGAGATAAATGACATTAACAATGTGTATACAGTGTATGTATCATATGACATATATTTTGAACAAGCAATGATAAATGATAGGAATTAATTTTGGGTATTTTACACTACAATTGTAATAAATCGGATAGAGTTGCATTTTTTCACCCTTTTCATTTGTTGCACAAACGTAATTTCGAGTTTAGCTACAGTTAAACACATTTAGCACACAAGAATGGTTCCAAACAGACTGTAGTTTGTGGACTTTTGTGGATGTTTGTTTTACAGAGAAGTCTGTTTAAGACGGGCCGCTTCCTGAACATTCTGTTCTTCGTGTTGTTTTTCAATGTTTAAAAGGCTTCGCCTCAATCGGGCACAATGCTGACTCGCTCATTCCTTCTCTGACTAATCCTATTCAAACTTTAACATTATTTTTGTACATTTTTTATGCTTGTGTATATTAGTGTTTAATTGCAAGTCAATTTTAAGTGTGAAATTGAGAAATATGAGGTTCAGGTGTGTTGTGTGAATAGAAACCAGAGAACTTTCTACACCGGTTCCCCAGCTTTCTATGCATTTTAAACTTACAATCTTATCATAATATTGTCTCAACAAAATGATGCTTCAAAAAAATGTTCTTCTGACAAAAACCTCAAGTAATTACTTTTACTTTTAGTAATAACTAACTAAATAACACTAAAAAGAATGAAAAATACATGGCATGCTCGCTGACGCACTGCTGACGTTACCACGTATGCATTCTCGTCCAATGATAGTACAGTATTTGAGAAAGAAACGATCCTCCTCTCCCGTTGATAAATATACCAGACAAATATTTATCTCCCTGAGTGTCTAGTCCGAAGTGACTGTCAGTGTTGGGATCACGAACGTTAGCTGTGTTTTATGAAATCTATCATTATATTTATTTATTTATTTTTGTTGTTGTTGTTGTTGTTGTTTTTCTTGCAATCCATCTCCATGCCCTTTTGTATCATTGATTTTGGCTAATGAGTAGTAGGAGTTGTAGGAGATTCAGAACATGTCATTATGAATCCCACGGTTTGCAAATGAGTCGCCTTGAGTTGTCTGCTTTGATTCCACCTAATGCAAAGTTCTCTTGTCTTACCAACACACCCCGCCGTGTAGAATTACACATCTGCACGACCATAACGTTCCTGTCTGCTGCAATAATATCATGTGTGCAGATACTAAAAACGCCAAACCAAGGAAAAAGTAAATTAAGAACAATGTTAACCTGAATATCACCTACAATGTAATTCCCTCTGACCTTCAAATTAACTGTGGATTATTTCTGTATTTGTCTTGATGAACACACCCTCAAGAATGCGATTACATTCAAATGATAGATTGGGGCAATTTGAAATTAACTATGTTAGAGATCAGGAAATATGAAAAAGGAATAGAAAGAATGAGAGAAAGAGAGGGAGAGAGAGAGGGAGAGAGAGAGAGAGAGAGAGAGAGGGAGACAGAGAGAGAGAGAGAGAGAGAGA